>NDXB01017926.1:80809-96310 GCA_002631895.1 Agapornis roseicollis
ATTGGCAAAGTTTGGGGGGGTGGGGGGGGGGGCGGCAAGGGAAAGTGGTAAAAGCCATCAAGTTAATTTCCTTACTCTGTCCCAAAACCAAAGTAGTAATAAAACCACTGGGCAAATTGTAGTTATAATCTTAATCTCCTTGAACTCCATTGCTTCTCTTGGACAGCTTCAGTAGACCACAGTTGGTCCCAGACACAGGTTGTCCATCTCTCACACTTTAAAGTTAGAGCCTGATACTCTCCTTCATACTGCTGGTTCTGGGCAGCTTGTAGTGAAAATGTTTGAGTGCAAGGAGCTCACATCAGAGTTGTATGCCTGTTTTGCAACAAGCTCTTGCGGGTCCTGAAAGTTATGGTTTCCTGGGATTTTGTTTCTTGTTTTATGGTTTTTTGTCTGTGATTAAATGATATAAAAGCAAATTAAATAATACTGCAATTAGAAGAATGAGATTCAAAACATATTTAAGTGGTTTTGAACCAATTAAATCCTTTTCTTAGAGAGAATAGGGTCAGGCAATTAGGTGGCTAATTGTTTCTGAGGGATATTTAAGCTGTAAACTGGCCTCTTTCTGCAAGAAAGGTAGTTTTCCGATTATTAAAATTGTATTTTGCTACAGACTCCAAAATGCCAGAAGCATCACGTAGGAAGCGATTTACCAATGAAGCAATCACTTCAGACCTGCAGTTCTTTCTTCCCCAAGGAAGCCCTATTCCATTAAGACCTGTATAAGAGTAACTGGGCTCAGATATTAAAACTTTATTTATATGATCCCACGTATGGAATCCTTTTGGGTACATTTTTAAAAATTTCCCACCACTTGCAATTTCCTGTTTCCCTCTGTTTGTGTTTGTGTTCTCCAGTAGTTCATTCTCCCACATAGTGAAGGTCACTGTCTCACAATATAAAAGTATAGACAGCTGGTTTTAAAGTAATGTACATCTGACTCCCTGAGGCCTGTATCAACAATCTGAGTTGTTAAAGGAGTATCAGTCCTAGGGATTCATTCATGTCCCCCATGAGAATGGAGAAAAAAAGAAGTTGCTTTCTGCCTGAAAAATAAATATTGTTTTCTGTGCCAAATAGAGAAAGAAAAAGAACCTGTCCTTTTGCAGTGGTGACAGGTTTTCTTTCTTTGTTTCCTCTCCCACAAATACACCCATCCTGCATGCAATGCTTTCTTTCTTTGTTTTCTCTCCCACAAATACACCCATCCTGCATGCAATGCTTGCCTTTGGTGAGGAGCGTGCAGATGTAACACTAACAAAATCCTGCTCTGCCCTCGTTGCAAACGTTGGTACTTTACTGTCTCTCAAAAGCCTTCTAGCAAAAGCAGTTTCTGCTTGAAGCCAGTGTGAAGACAAAACTTACAGTCCCTGAAACTGGTAAGAAGCATGCCCCTGCAAAGCCAAGCAGTGTGAGCTGTTACAGGGACTTTTGGGCTGATGAGCAGCATGGAACAGGTCTCCTCCGAGCCTCTATGTGCCCTCTGCTAGGGGAGATCATACCCAATGGCAGGTTTTCTAGGGGGCTCTGCTCAGATGACTGATCCATTTTTCAATGGATCTGTCAAATGAACTCCCAATCCCTCACAACTAAATTATTCTGTGATATAGTGGGAAAGCATGTATTTTAGCCTTATATTGAACAAGTCTCATCCAAGTATCTTCGTGTCATTTTAAGAGGATAAATCAGAACAGATCAATGGCCTCTCTGTTTGACTTCCAATCACTTTCTGTTTGTGCAACAGGCATTTGCAAGTTGTTAAAATTGCTCTTTTGAGAAAGCCTGCTTATCAAAGACCATTTTATGAAAGTGATGGGATGTGCAGACCTGCCTTCCAGCATCTATGTGGGTGAGGAAGTTATTGTAATGGGAGTATGGCTTTTCCTCTCAGAGGTTACCAAGTGCTGTCTTTTAAATATGCAAGTTGTCTGGTAGCATTTGGAGTGCCTCCAGACTTTGAGCATGACATGATACAACATGATTCCTTCATAGTGGCAGTGATGTGTGGTGTTATCCCACTTACTTCAGTGCTCATACTGCTGCATGGTGGGCAGCTACCTTAAATTTAGTCCAAAGTGTATGGCTATCTCCAAGGGAACTGTGAGAGAAGAACTGGTGCAATGTAGTCCATGAGAAATCAAAGCCAAGAAATGTGACCTTTACAAAGACCCAGTAACCACCATCCTGTAACCATCAAAACACTACCTTTCTCTCAGCATTTTATTCCTCTTTACCCATCTGCAGACAGTTCTCCCATTCAGGAGCTCCCTTGTAATAAAAGGTAGCTTGGCAGAGAAAATATTGCCTGGAGACTATTGAGCAGAGTCAATTGTGCTTTAGCACCCTGTATAGTTCACTGGAGGCAGGAGGAAGGATTAATCCTTGTGGAAATCTACAATAGCTGCCACCACTTGGTCAAGAAAACAATCTTCAACCAGTGTTCATCCTAAGTTTGTTAACTTTTTAGAACACAAGTGATAGAAATAGAGGGAAATGCGGGCATGATAAAGCAGCTAAGGTAATTGCTTTTTATTGACTACTACAAAATAGTGTTGAACAGAAATTAATGAATTAGAAGTGGAACAGAGTAAAAAGGTCTTGAATTCAGACTCATCTCCTGAACTCAAAGAAATCCAGCTGCTATGCATAGAGCTTGGAGAGGCTGCTGGGATAACATGGGGGTGAACAGTTGCTTCCATAACACCATGGGGTAGTTTTGTAAAAAGGGCTTCTCCACCTCAAACTATGATGTCAGTTTTTCTTCTAATAGAAAAAAATGACCCAACAGCCACCCACCTCCTTCCAATAAAGATTTCTCTTTTTTTCAGCAAGACACAGCAACAAAGGCAACAAGTTGTCTTTGTGAAATTCATTGATAAAAAACAGCACACTTGGAGGAGACAGGCTTATGCCTGTAACTTAGACCTTGGCCTCTGAAATCTGAGGCTGTGTTTTTCTTAGGCTCACTTTTCCCATGAAATGAATTGAGTTTGAACTTGACTGAATTTGGAGGCGCCAGTTACACATCATATTAATCACAGATGCATGTTCCCAAGGAGTTACCATGTCAACATCTTGTACCCAGGCCTTTGAAGTGTAGCAGTTTGCAGTCATATCAAATGTCAAACATCACTGAAGAGGTTTTTATGGGAAAAAGGTGAAATTGTGATCAGACAGAAGGGGGAGAGGTGTTAATGCACTCCTGCAACAACAGTGAAGTGACTAGCAAGCAAGAGAAAGCTGTGCTCATGAGATATCCACTCATAATTCATCTCCAAAGCTTTGTTTGAGGGGTATAGAGATAGGAAGAAAGAATTCCTAGTGCCCAAAGAAAGGTGGTGAGTGAACTTAAAATGTTTACAGCCTTTGCTATAGCTACACGTGTGTTAGTAGAAGAGAGCTCTTGGAAATGGTCCCTCCAACTACTGGGAGGTGTACTAAGCTGGTACGCTTCCCAGGTGGCTAAGCAGGATAAGGGAAGGGCTGGGAAGAAAGGAGCAAAAGAGTGTAACAGAATACAGGTTGGTACTCTAACATGGTCCTTTGAAAGGAGTCCGGTCCTTTGGATGCCACAACATAAAGTTTATTGAAAAACAAGGCCATCTGGGAACTTCTGAGTGTGCACTCATGTGAAGTGTATCCAAGGATGATCTAGCAGTTGGGCATGTGGTAAGCCCAGCACAAATGACCTGTTGAACTTCTGGTGTTTCAGAAAACTTGTGATTTTTTTGTTGTTGTTTGCTAGTAGAAACAGTCTCTGGAAAAATCTTTGCTTTGAGGAGTGAATATTTTTCTTTAAAGCACAGAAATGTGGTTTTACTTTTCAGCCTGGAGATGCAATCTACCCAAAAGATGAAAATGGAAAAATTATCTACCATGAGACAGACTTATGTGCCACTTGGGAGGTAAGCAAACACAGCATCCATACAGACATGCTTTAAAACCATAGATCTTCATCCTCAGTTATCCTTGTGGCCTTCATCACTAATGCTGAGGCATATGGACAAGGCAAATGGATCAAATCCTACTAACTCCATGGATAAATTTTTATGCTGTAAAAGTATGGGTGTTGTTTCTTGCCATCACTTAATCATTTTTATAACAAAATAAAGCATTGAAAGAAGGAATGTGGATATCAGGAACTTCAACAGAGTGCACTCTACATATGCTAGTTGAGGTACCTGTCTCCTCTATCTGATCTTTACAGAAGGAGAAAGTCACTAAGAAGTGACTGCATCCTCAAAAAAGGAAGCTTTTCACCTTCAAAGAGAAACAGAATTTTCCCTAAAGCTCATCATGAAAAAAAGCAAACCCAACAACAAAATCTAAACTTCTAAATTCAATTATCAAATGAGAACACAAGGTTTTTCTGCTAAGAAAACTTGGAGAGGAGTAGCATTTGCCTGAAAGACTACACCCTAAATTTATTTCTGCTGCACTCTAGTTCTTTAACCAGATGTTTCCTTAAGCCTACTGAGATTCAGAATCTCAGGTGAGGCAGGAAGTCAGATTAGCAACTTCCTCATATTCCTGCCTTTTGAAGGCTTTGACTCACTTTAATTCATGACCAAAGCTGGTCAATTCTCCATCTGCAATAGGCCTGCTGCAGAAACATCCCTAATTCAGCCCAGTTCACACTAAGAGAGATAACATGGGCACATTCCACTTCAGCTTGCACCATCTGGACAGTCTGTCCCAATTCAGCTGTACTTGAGGTAAAGCAGATAAAGGTGGAAAATGGTGAAATTCTGAGTGCAAGTTCAGAGTGGAAGAGTGCCAGGAGCAGGCTTGGGCTTTCCCCTGGCAGCTGAGCCACCCAGCTGCTTATGTTACCCTTGTCTTTGGCTAATGCAGGTCATTCCTGGTATTCACAGGCTAATTGCTCAAATGTTGAAAGCAATAGTTGTTTGGTCACTGTTATGTTTTTATCTGCAAGCTAGTGCTTATTATAGAGAATATATTGTAGCAGGCTGCTCTCTTCAGCTAATAAGCCAAGAGAAAAATAGGTGGCAATGAGCGCCTGTGAGTAACAGCGTCAATCTAAGTAAAACTGGCTAAACTCAATCCAAATAATTTCACTCTCAGTATGGTGCTAGCAGGCAAAAATGGCTCCAGATGACTGTATTTGCTGACTTGTCACTGAGTGATACAAAGCATATGAGGCCAAGCAGAGGTCATCAAATACATAGTGCCTCTTACCTCCCTGCTTTCAGCTCCTGTGAGACAGAAAGAAATAACAAACCCGGCAGGAGGGGTATGCAGCTCCACACTGGGGTCTGCTCTGTCTCAACAGTCACTGAATTATTTATGTGCAGACTTTCTGGGAGCAAAGTGGGAGACCATAGGAAAGGAACCTCTTTCCCCTTAACAACCCAGCAGATGAGGCTAATGAAGACCAGGGCATGTGCTCATATCCAGCATTCAGAAGGGTATTACAATTTTTCTGGAGTGCAGAATATTTAGAATTCCTCTCTCCCTTTATTTTTATTTTTTTTTCCTCTCTACTTTATACTGTACTGAAATTTTCTGCGTTGGCTTTGTGATGTGCTTTGCCAGATATTTAGGAGATTTCACTGGATAGAGACTTCATATGAAAAACTGTTGTACAATCAAAAGGAGTAGACTTATCAGGAAAGCAATCTGTTACTGTTCACTCTCACTTCTCCAGCTTTGAGGCAATGTTGAAGCATCATAAAGAAAGAAAATTCTTTAAAAGCAGATGTCTGGCACTTACCTATCTGTATCTCATTAATCTTTCTGCTCTCCAGACAAATTTTACCTTTACAGGAGGTATGAAATATTAGGGTTTGGCCTGGAAGCAAGCCTATGTGGGAAAGGAGTTTAGGATAGAAGGAAGGTACCAGCCCTTATGAGTTCTGCTGCAGCAAAGGTTTGTCTGCAAACTCAAGGATGGTCTATATTCCACCTACCTCTCAAACACATGCTCCAAGGTGTCAAGCCAACATGTAGGATTACACTGATCTTTTGCTTTCTTTGCAGGCTATGGAAGCATGTAAAGATGCAGGCTTGGCAAAGTCTATTGGAGTATCTAATTTCAATCGCAGGCAGCTGGAGATGATCTTGAACAAGCCAGGACTTAAGCACAAACCTGTTAGCAACCAGGTATGAGTGCAAGCCAAGGGCAGTGCCTACCATGGTGCCTCTGCCCTGTAGGGAATGAAGAGGTATGCACAGCCTAAAATCACCATGTGCAGAAAGGTGACATATGCTTTGCCACAGATGCTGCCCTCCATACTGTCACACTTCCATTTCTAGCTTGAAAAGTATTATTCATCCTACCTAAGCTAAAGATAAATATGGGAAGGTGCCGAAACAATCATTTTCTCTGTTCCTGCTCCAGGACTATTAAACTATTGCCTTTGTGCCAAAGCTCCATAATAAGGTTGAATTCTGAGTCAAAGCAGATCTTAAATCACTTCTATGTACCTTCCTTCAAGTTCAAAAAATTCCCCAGAGAAACTATTCTGAGCTAACCAGTCCTCAATAAAGCCATGTCTACCTCAGCTGACACCAAACCAAAACAACCTTAAGTATCAGGGATCCTGAGTCTCTAAGCTTCTCAGGTCTCAAAGCCATTGGAAGTAACTCTTAAATTCCCAGTACTTGCTCTCTTGTGCCTTTCCTATAAGACATCATTAAGAATTAGAGAAAAAATAAAGTTAAAAAGGAGACCTCATTAAGCAACCGCATGTGAGCTGAACAAGCCCATGAAGATAACGGGCATGTCCAAGTTAAATTGCAGCAGCAGGGCTTAGAGGAGGCTGGAAGTGGCAGTAACCCATCTGAATGCCCAGTACCTTTGGCTCTGGCATTTGGCAGGGCACTGCATTTCCTCAAATCACAGGGTAGCTTTTCTGACTCATCTGGCACAAACAAATATCTACATTAGTAGTATCACAGAAGAGGCCAGAGACCAACTGGGACCAACTTCCCGTCATCAGCACGTGGCCTGGAGAGCTGGGATTGACTTGAAGCAGGGCAGGGGCTTTGGCTATGGCCTTCATTTCTGTCTTTGGCCTGCAGGGAAAGGCAGCCTGTGAAAGGAGGAAATTCCAGCACCTTTCACTGGTATTATCATGCCTGGCAGGTGCAAAATGTAATTGCCATTTCTGGCATGCCCCTAGGACTGCACTGAGCATTGCTGGTGCTTCCTGGGTCAAGGAAACCGGCAAAAAATTAAACACAGCTTAGGGCAGCTAGCCAGCAAGCAAGCATAGATGTGCCAACTATCTTCAGATGGCCTGCAAACAGTGGTTGCTCTATCACCTTGTAGACATCCCTTTCCCAGAGACCGAGAACACAACCAGAAAAATCCCTGCCTGTAAGGGAACAATATTTGCAATGGGGTAGGGCAAAGCTTGTAACAAGGTCGTAAACACTATGGAATATATCACCCTCTACATATCCCCCCATCACCTTTCTATCTGGAACAGCTTATGCCAAAACTTCCCCTAAAATTAACATTAGATTAGTCATCCTAAATGCAAGAGGCAGAGAAACAAAGAACGGACCCATATGAGATGCATTGCTTTCTCAGCCTACTTCTCTATCCCTTACAGCTGTCGCAACCTTTCCATTAGGGGCCAATAAAAATTCCTTGCACCCAAATCATAATCACAGGTGTTGATCTGCTGTCCACCAAAACCAAAAAAAGAACATCACCCAGCAGCACACAATTAGAACAATAACCACAGACTGAGTTTCCCTATTCCTTAGCATACATCCTTTCCTGAAAGAATCACCTGGTCTGTAGCTCTCACAAATACTGGGACACCATTTGCTTCTGTATCTGGTCCTGTTGATTAATCATTCTTTCTACATTATTCTTGTAGGTTGAATGCCATCCTTATTTCACCCAACCCAAACTCTTAGAATTTTGCAGACAACATGACATTGTTATTGTTGGGTACAGTCCATTGGGAACATCCAGGGATGAAACATGGTAAGTCCCCACATCGCTTTCTAATAGAAGGACAAGATCCAGGGAAAGAATAATGGCTCTCCACTGCTGGGACTCCGTGCACAATACCTTTGTCCCCATTTTTCAAAGTAGTTTCAAATTTTAATGTCTAAATATTACTGTTGTGTATGTAAACTTGAAAACCTTCTGCTGCATGCTGTCACTAAAATATGCCAGGTGTCTCTACAGGAGGTTGTCTTAGTTCTCCTCAGACAGAGAGCAAGGGTCTAACAGGGAATGTTGAGGCTTAAGTGAGGAAGTAGAAACTAAGTCAATGTTAGGACATCACACAGGAAGTTGCCTTTGACAGCCCTCAAATTTAAATGCCAGAGCTTTTCATCTGTCTTTCACATTGTCAAAAAAGGTGCAGCATTTTGTCCATAAACAAGTAAATGCCTCTATGTTTTGGCATTAAAGTTTTTTTATTTTCTTTTTTTTCCAACTTTCTTCCAGGGTAAATGTGTCCTCCCCTCCTTTACTGAAGGATCCTGTCCTGAATGCCATTGGCAAAAAGTACAACAAGACAGCGGCACAGATTGCTTTGCGTTTCAGCATCCAGAGAGGGGTGGTGGTAATCCCCAAAAGCTTTAATCCACAACGCATCAAAGAGAATTTCCAGGTAAATGTATTTCAGTGGTGCATGGATGAATTCATTTACACTGGCTTAGCCCTTACAGAAGGTGATTTCCCCATTTCTTTCTGTAGGCTTGACCAATGTCAAGCTTTGCCACATTTGATGCTTTTTGTTCCCATCACTTAGTGGTACCATGATTACAGCAGTAACTGAGCAAAGTAAAGGAAATTTTCATGTCTTTTAACCCTCTGGAGTAGCTAAAGTTCCAGCTGGTGGCGTATCCCAGAGCACCAGTTACTGCAATGAGCAGCACAGGTGAGATGCAGTAATTCAGTAGATCAGCAGACCAAGGTTTCTAGCTGTAGGTGGTCAGTAATGACTGACTTGCTCTGCCCAGTCTTCAGGTGTTGGCCAGCTATGTTAGGAAAGGGTTGCTGCATAGAAGTGTGCCAGAAAGGTTTATAACCACACCACATGAAAGCATCTGGCTTGACCACTACACTCAAAAAAGATGAAGAATTAATTCCCCATAGCTCTTGCAGCATTCAGCACCCACACTGCTCCCTACTTTTCCTGCCAATGTATTGCTTTCAAAGCTGGTGGCCCAGTGCTTACAAGACTACCTTTCTCTTCTTGCAAGAGTGCAAACAAATGGGACTTGACTTAATCATGTTCTCAAGACTTTCGTATAAATGCAAGTATGGATTTTAGGGGAGAGAGGAAGGATGGGGCATTGTACTTCTGAAATCTGGAATATACAAATGTTAATTACAACAAGAAATGCAAACTTATGCCTAACATCTCTTTCCATTAGATCTTTGATTTCTCCCTCACTGAAAAAGAGATGAAAGAAATTGAAGCCCTGAACAAAAATGTTCGTTATGTGGAACTGCTAATGTAAGTCCAGAAGGAATCCTAGATCTTCACAGAACATTCTTATTTTTTTCAGAGGATTAAAAATAAAAATAACTTCCTTTTATTATATATATATATATATGTAAAAACAACCTTATTTTAAGGTAAGGCTTAAATGTGGAAGATCTTTAATGCAGCCTTAAAATATGCTTCTGGAGCCATTGCAAAAATAAGCATGCAATACTTGCTTACAGCTCATACATCAAAAGCCCACCTAGTAGTGAGTGACTGTATCTGGCTATTCTATCCACCTCCTTAAACTCTTGCTGCTTTATGTTGGAATGACAGTCTCAGTCACTGACAAAGTGTAGCATTACCCGTCTAGCCATGTGGGTATCAGAATTGAAATTCAAATAGGAGCATTTTCTTGTCTTTCCACTCCTTCACTCCAGTGCTCAGCAAGCCATAATGCTGCTCAAGTACAATTGTTTATAGATTGTAAGCCTAGTGTTTCCAGAGGCAACTTGTCATAAGTTACCATGTGAAAAGCTAAAAATGAAGACCACTGCTATACATAGCCACAGGGCTAATTTAGGGAGAGCTATGTTCCTTCTTACCTAATACTTTGTTCAGAGCATCAGAATTTGCCTACACAACTTTCTCATTAAAGACAATACATCGTTAGTGACCAGAAGTGGTCAGAAACTTTGCTTCAGCCTTTCCTCTGATACCATCTTCTTCAGCAACCTCCCTCTCCTGCTGTCATGTTGTGTTGTACCTTCTTATATGCAAAACAGAAAGCCATGCAGCTTGTTTGACTGCTAGATGACTTCCCAGTTATCCCTGAGAACTAATATGGCTTGTTCTCTTGCTGCTTATGATCTAAAGCTTACTACCCAATGTTGTTTTGTTTCACCACCCCATAAGGCTCAGTCTGACCCAACTTTCAGAGAATGAGGCCATTTGTTTTTCCTTCAGCTCAAGAGCATCTACTATTTTTGGCCAAATTTTATGTTTTCCCTTTTTCAGGGCACTCAATGTGTAGCAAATGGTAGAGATGCATTTCCATGCATTTCTCCTGGATTATCAGTGTCTTGACAAACTATAGAGTGCTCAAGTACTAAAATTATGAAAAGCAGAATTGCAACATCAATAGCACTCTAAAATGTAGACTATTGCTCAAAAGAGGAGGGAAATGTTGCAAAGGAACAAATAAACCACTTACTGTGCTGTTACATATGATAGGAAATATGAACTAATTTAAAAGCATCATAATGGAGTTTGTCTTTCATATTTAAGCTCAGCCAGTTGCTCTGAAGCTTTAGTTTCTTAAAACTCAAAATAGCCTTCCATCAATTAGCAGCACTTTTGTTCCAGAAGGCTTCTTACAAATGGCCTAGCAGATTGTTATGCGTGTTTTGGTATTTGAAATGGGTTTTTTTTTTTCATAGCTAAGTTAAGCTATAAACACCATTTAAACTTTTAGTGTGTATACACACAAAATGTAACCTTGGTACAAATCCAAGAGCCTTTTTTTCAGAAGCAAAATTAAAGATGTAAATGCCCACAAGAGAAGAACTTTCTAAGCCACCGATCAAAAAACCTAATAAACTAAATGCTTTACTTTATTAGACTTAATTTGGTCATGGGAGACCACTTAGGACAAGGAAAACAAAAGGCATAGGATGGTTACTGCCAGCTCTATTTTTCCACAGGAGTGCCATGTTTGGGGAAAATGCTTAAATACAGTGTGACCTCAACTGTGAAAAATGGCTTCTTAGAATAGTGATGTTGCCATGCAAGGAGCAGCTAAACATACATCTGCCCACTCTGTCTTCTCACACTACAGTGTCTGGAATTGACACTGCAACAGATGAGTTACCAACCTAAGAAGATTTCTTATTTCATCCAGCAATGTGTATCTGAAAAGTCAAACCATCATACAGAAGGAATTCTGGTTAGTCAACTTTGTGCAAAACCTTCAGCTGCTGTTATGCAAATATCAGCAGGAATGGAAAAATCTAGCTTTTTCCTCTGGCTCTTCCAGTTATCAACTACCACGTGTACTGTGTGCAAATCGGTTTTTTGATGGTGTGAGTAATCCCATATGAACACGATATTGCAGTCATAAGGAAAAAGTTAGCAAGTTAAGTATTGAATAGAAAATGGAGGTTTTATAAAAACATGAGTATTTCAGGAAGTGCCAGTCTGAAGTGATTTCTTCTCCCCTTGGAGCAATCTAGAAGCATTGTGCTGGGCAATTTTTACGTTAATCCATCCGCCTATCTTGTGCTTCTGGTCTCTGCTATGGATATTCTTCCTTACCAGTTATTCCAAGCTGCATTGACTCCTCTGAGTGCATCATTTTCACTCAGAGGACTCAAACCTTTGAACATGTGTGATCTGATTAGCAAGCGTGCTCGTTAGATGCAAAGTAGAGATATGACATTGGCAACTCAGACGTCATCAACTTACACTGAAACCAAACAAGCCAAAGTGTTGTGGCTTGTTTTTTGAACCAGCTCAATCTGTTAATGTGTAAACACTTCAGCTTGGCTGAATATTGTAATGAAATGTTTTGACACAACCAATTCAAAATGTTTGATGCCTTCCAGTTAGTTAACTTCAATATTGTGAAATGTATCCTTCCCAAACTCCAACGATCCACAGCTGGGATAAATGCCAGTATTTGTTGTGCTCTGCTGTAAGGCAAAGAAGCCAGCTGCCATGGTACACCTGAGAATGCTCTCCAGAAATTTTTACTTTTGGTAATGGAAAATGTTTGTCAAGCCAGAGCTTGTGGTTTAGCATCATCTTCTCAAACAAGAAAACACACAACAAAACACAACCATCTCTCTCTCAAGCCTGCCAATGATGGGCAAACTGTGTTGGGTTTTTTTCCACCTGGGACTGTGGGATTTTATTCTTGGCTTTTAAAGATCCTAGATCATGCATCTTTCCTGGGCATGCAGTTTTTAGACTGAACCTTGAAGCGTCTCCACCTTAGGGTTGTTCATGTCTGCACGGTGCCATTCTCCCCTGAACTGGGTCACCTCAAAGTTGTTTCATAGATTCTCTGCCACTGCAGCTATTAACCTTGCAGAGCCTCTAGCCTGAGCTAGGGTACTGTCAGACCTAGTCAAGATATGGCAGCCACTTGAAGAAATGCATTATACCAGACCCAGACCTGTTTATGCCAGCTCTAAGTGTATAAGCCAAAGTAGTACAGTCTGGTGTCTCCACCTCCCCTCTTTCTAGACAACTGATCAAAGAAATCTTCTGCTTCCACAATGCACACATAGTGGAGCTAAAACACTTCTACTAACTCAAGTTAAATTCACTGAGTTATCTAGCAAGAACAGCTGATATCCAAACATATGTTGGGTTTTCCCATCTGTTCTTAAGGTCTGTAAGCCTGAAAAATGGTCCTTCACTGTCTTCTCCTTAAATGCACAGGTTTGCTTCCCTGCAGCAAATATCATTCAGAGCAGACAGCTTCTGAATAAGCAGAAAAACCTTCCATGAAGGCCACCTATATATTGCAAGGAAGAGATTTGCCAGGCACAGGACAGTGATATCCTGTGATATCACAGTGATATGACAGATATGACAGTGGTATAAGCAATGTGATATCCCTCTTCAACCAAGCAGCTCACTTGTTCATCTCACTTATCCACAGGTGGCGTGACCATCCAGAGTATCCCTTCAGCGATGAATACTGAAAACAGGGTGCATCTGCATGGCAGTTTCCAAACTTGGTGCCACTGGGCATCGCTGAAAGGGACCCAGTGTTTGGTGCTTTGACTTCATTGGAGACTGTTAAAACCAGCATTAAAAACATGACATTTACTTTCTCCTGTCTTGTCAGTCTCTTATTGCTACTGAAGCATGTATCTATTTAACCTATTGAATCTCTGGTTTTGGCTTAGGAGATTGAAGCTTCAAAAACTGTCAGCTGATAAAACTGATGATTTCTCTTGAAAAACAGACTTACTAGCTCAAATCAAGTCATTTTCACTCAATGGTGCATTCTTTGCTGAATTAGAAACAAGAAGTTCTGCTTCAGTAGATGTGAAGCAGTATCATTTTGTTTCACAGCTCAAATGAAAGTTAGGACAGGGGACTAATTGGATGATATATCAATATACATATAATTATATCCACTGCTTCATGCAGTCAAGCCTGTTTCACTCTGACCAGAGAATTCTTCAGCTGCATACATGGGCTGCATTCTGCAGCTACACCCCAGATGCCTTCACATGCAACTAGTTCAAGCTGTAATGCATTATAAGCATGTTCATATCTCCCCCATCTCAGCTGATAACCTCAGTGGAGCACAGGAGAATGTATGACTATTTCATTTATATTTGAGCTGTTAAAGGAGGATGATATTGCATAGCATTCCTTAAGCTACCTGGTGTCAACCTGGAGTTAACACTAAGAGAGACTCATCTCATGAACTTAAAAAGCCCTTAAACTTCTTTCCTGTTCCACAAACTGACATTCACCAAAAAAATATCAGTTCACTTCAAAATTCATAGAATCATAGAATACCAGGTTGAAGACCACTTCAAGGAGCATCTGGTCCAACCTTTCTAGACCTCTCTCTGGCCAAATCTACAAGTGTTAATTAAATTCCAAGTTAAGATTCCTGAAGTCTCTTGTATGAACTCCTGACCAAGACAATAATGAATTTGGAAAATAAGTTCTAAAGGAGGAGGAAATCATATTTTGTTAAATACCATTTCCTACTGTACTTTGAGACTGCAGAACACTGGTAGGCTCAGAAAAGGATAGGAATTGAACAGAAGCATTCAGGTTAGAATCTGGACGTTTCCTTCAATCTGTGCTTAGCCCTCTGAAACATTGGCACAGAAGCATGAACAACAGAGTAAGAAAGACTAACTCCTTTAGAATTAATTTCTTCTTCAGACTGCTTGTTTGCTCAACAAGTTTTGCAGCCTATAGGTGCATCAGCCTATACCCACATCTGCAGAAGGCTTCTTTCCCTCCCTGCTCTTCCCAAACACTTCAGTTTCCTGCCACAGAGGGTTAGGCTAAAAGTACTGAAGAAGAAACTAAACCATACACAGATTACTTCATGTATGAAAACATACATACTGTCACGGGTGGAAAATGGGTTGTACACAAGCTTTAGTCTATAGCATTTGCTTTTATTCATTACTGTTGTTATTTATTATCCCTGGAGTGACCTCAATGAGAAAATGCCACAGTACACAGTTCATGGAGGCACTTCTGTTAGGTCAGGATGTGCTCCTCAGAGCTGAGGCAAAAGGTACAGGGGGTGATCATTTCACAGGAGAAATAGACAATGGTCCAAATGGTCTAGCACAAACACACCCATGGATGAGCTCAGTGGGCATCACTAGACAAGTCAGGCCCCTTGCAACAGGGGTGACCTTCACACAGCATTTATGCTGTGTGTATATATATACACATATATATAAGTGCATTTATAAAACTATGCCAACAAAGGAGCTTTCTGCTTGCTGAAGGTTCCTCAAGGGCAGTTCCCATTTTATTCTATTACCCACTTGGACCAGAGGGGGAAATAAAACTGGGGGGAGGTATAACTGAGGAGGAAGACAACACATTATAAATCTGCTATGTAGCCCCAAGGATCATCTCAAGGTCAGGTAGAACTTTGCTCCCAGGGGTGGTCAGAACCACTATCACAGTCCTGCTTTGCCCCTCTGCGAACAGCTGAAGTCCTGGCCAAAAGCCTGAACAAAATCCAAGTCTAAATTCAAGCGCCATAGAAAAGGACAGTTACCACCATACCCAGTGTGTTATTCCAGTTGCTTCACAAGTATAAGCCTTAAATAGAGCAATCAGGGCTCAACTGCTTAACAGTAGCACTGTATAAATTTCTGCACTGTAACTTGACCAGGTGCAAGTCTCTGGCCATGGCCAACATTCAAGCTGGGGTTGGCAATGCTCTTGTTTTCTACACTGCAAATGTCAACTAATGCTCAGCTTAAATGCTCACACCAGCCCCTTCACAGCTATCTGCTCTTTCCAGACATTCCCCCCCCCCCCCCCCCCCCGCGGTTAGGCACCCCCTGAC
>NDXB01017926.1:96401-133227 GCA_002631895.1 Agapornis roseicollis
CCCCCCTCCTCCCTGAGGTTAGGCAGCACCTGAGGCTCTCAGTCTTCAAACCATACTGAGTTAACAGGCAGGATGGATTGCGAGTTCCTCCAGCCCAAGTCATGCCAGCAAATTCCTCCCTGCTCCATGCTAATAGAATCCTCCTTTGAATTGCCTCATTTAAATCTGATGGAAAAAAAAAAAAAGATTCAGCCTCTTCCCAGGGGCAAATGCTCCCATGCTCCTTTCCATCAGTTATGAAACTGCTACTGACGTCTAGCCTAGTTTTTCCCTCTGCTTTGCTCAGTTTCAGACCGTTGCTCTCCATTGTTCCCCATCTTGTCCAACACAGAAAAAGTTTAGAGGAGGGAAAATAAACAGGCCTGCAGATGGGGACTTGGGAAAAACATTCTCCACCAACTGCACAAAGTGACAGAAACCCCCAAACAACAGCCCCACATAAAATCTGCTTACATCTATCAAATTTCAGAGGCCTATTGAATTCACTGCCTGGTGCAAAATATGTTGCTTGGAAGCACCCCATACAGCCCTGCTCCAACTGGAAGGGTCAGGAGTTGACAAAGGGGGCTCCACACAATCCTGCTCCAACAGTAATTGTACATGATAAGAACAGACCCAAACCTGTACTGCAAAAGCTTACTCACTGTTACAGTAGGTAACCTGAGTAGTTTGTTACTCTTCCTGTAGCCACAATGTGAAATGAAACCCAGATAAAAGAAGCTTGTTCAACAATGCACAAGTGACTTTATGGCAAAGAGAGCAAGCAATGCAGTGTTTTAGATTCTTTTTGCAGCCCAAGAGCTGCTCTGGTCTGGTCAGCAGAAACTCAGGTGATGTACTCACATCCACAGCAACAAAACTGCTGCCACAGCTGTACATTAGACCATGGGCTTATTTGGCTGTCGGAAGAAGAGACACTCACTGCTCTTACACAAGCTCAGTGCAGAGGACAAAGCTTTAGGGCTGCAGCAGGTGGACCCCTCCTTCAGCACGTGCATGCTCACGCTTCACAGGTGTAGCAACAAGGAAACACTGTCAAGCAGTTATTGTACAACATGCTGACCTTCATGCTGCACTATATGGTTAACTGAATGTTCCCCCATGGGGAGGCAGAGCCTCATCTTTCCCTAAACTAAGTATCTGGAATGCGATTGTTTCAGAAGAGACAGGCATCCAGTTTTCCCTGATGCTGTGCAGGTCCCCACAAGAGGAACAGGGAAAACCTTTGGCGGCCAAGTGGCATAGGCTCTGTGTCCATTTTGCAGCCTTAAAGCATGCCCTTTGGATTTATATTGCATATTTTGTACCACAAAGCTATCAAGAGGTTTCATAAGTCTTACCATGTGTCTTGTGAAGGAAAGGGTAAGTAGTCATACCAAGCCACCAGTCAGAATTAGGACATTGTTTTGGGTAGGCAGAACTGAACACAGCAGAAAGGAAGTACCTTCCATAGTTCTCATCCCTTGCCTGCCATGAAGGCCTACATGCCACAGAGCTGGTTGCTTTGAACTAAAAATGGGATCTCTCTTCTCTTGGGGAAGGACAGAAAGCAAGTTTTGCAAACAGTAGGAGAGTCTTAGAGGCCACAAAAGACAAAGCCTTTGGTTACATGCAGCATGTATATCCTCACCTGATGAGGCTTCCTCACCTCATTCCTTTCTTGAATCTAACAAACGCAAAAGCTCCTCACCTTCAGACTGGCAGCATATTTAACCATTACCATATCCTCAGGACATGCAAAGGAATTCGACAGCAGAAAGGCCATTTTCCTTGACCAATTAAGATTACCTCATAACCAGAATCAGAACTGATCCTTCAGTCTAGTGTGTGAATCACAAGTGAGCAGAGAGGACAAACTCTGATCCCATGCATACAGTAAACCTAATTTATAGACTTTAAGACGAGATACCACCCTCCTCACTGTAAGTAGCACCAAAGTCCCTTTATTGTATCTGCCAAATTGAAACACTGAAATAAAACAGCTTGGTATTTGCAAGTCAGCTCCCTTATTTTCTGGGGGAAAGGAGCAAGGAAGCTGCTCTTTTCCAGACTTATTTTGCCTTGCTCTCAAGAGGATACAATTCATTCATCCAGAAGAAAACACTGAGGTGGAGAAGAAAGTCTGTAAGACAGTGACACGTTAGAATGCAGTTCAACATGCTTATTTCACTTATGACCTAAACTACAAACACATTTGCCTTTGGGGGTGGGATAATCAGCACAGAGCTGGGTATTAGTACAATTTTCATACTAATCTATTCTCAGCAGTGACATACTTCAGCTCTTCCCAACATCCCACTACCCTGGAGCAAAAACCCTAGCCTATAACGGGCTTTGAGAGTCCGAAAAACAAAAAAGTTCAATTTAATTTTTCAATGCCAGGCGGCCTCCTCGGGGAACCCTAACTCAACATGCATGAGCAATACTCACAACAGGACAACACATTGCAAGTAAAATGCAAAGCAGAACCAAATGGAAAAAGAGGAGGGAGAGAAGGAGCTGAAAAAAAAAGATGATGCACGTGTGTGTGTAAACACATACACATGCACACAGAGGGGCACCACTTCATGAAGCTTCTCAGTTTTTGCTCTGTAGATGGCAAAGCTGCCTGGATGGAGGCCTCAGATCAGCCCAAGGTCATTGAACATTGATTTAGGATTTCTACTTATTTTTTATAGGCATGGCATTTAGAGAACACCACCAATCTTTAATTCCTTTGGCAACCTACACCTCTCCATGCCTAAAACCACCAAGTCACTTGGCTCATGCCCCTGTGTTTACAGAATTGGTCTGTTGGGTATGCAAGGGTTTGAGGCAATAAAAGTGTTCTCAGAGAGTCCAACTGGAGGGAGGGGGATATTATAACTCCCTTCTCTCAGCAGTTAGAACACTGAGAAGCGATGCAGTGAGTAAGGTTCAAATCTTTATGAGGGTCTGAACCTACGTGTTTCACCTTATCCAGTTACTCAGCTGTACAGCTTTCTGGAGAGGATCTGGCTTCATCCACCCCACTGAACTTTTCAACTGTGAATGAAAAACACATCGGAGGGAAAGGGGGAAGGCCTCAGTAGCTGAGAAACACAATGCACTTTCTTTGGAAAGCATGTGCAGTCCAGCCCTCACTCAGGTCACTGCTGCCTGGAAAACATGACCACAGAACAAGGATTAAAACTTCCCCCCTTGTATTATGGCTCATTCCTACGCTGTGTGAACTTCTCTCTCTGCTGTTTCTTTCAGACACAACACCAGCTGTATAACCAAAGAGGATCCCCTGTATTGGAAAGGATGATCTAAGTATGCCTTCCATCACAATATCAGTAAACATGAATTTCACTGCATTTCTAGAATTTATGACAACAGTGAGAGGAAACCCTATAGCATCTCTTAACAGAACACCCCAGTAGGCTGCAGAGATACTATAGATCCACCTGAATTAAGGCACCAATTTTGCACCTTCCTCTTGCCCACTTGCTCCAGAACTCGAGACATTAATGACTGACCCTGTGTCATTGTCTTTGCCTCCTGCAAACCTTATTCTTTTGCACCTCTTGGCAGTTAAACACATCCATCCAGGTTCTCTGCTCTCTCTCAAGTTCCATTTTGCCACATACCTGGACAAATAATTCAATCAAACTGCCGAGTGAGGGTCCTGCCTCACACACTGTCACTCCCTTCAAAGATCACTTGGACATTTGTCCCTATTATCCTGGTTTCCTCCCATCTACTGAAAAAAGAGACCTTGACAGGGCCCACTTCCAGGAAAAAGTCACTCACCTAAGCCATTTCCCAGCTCCAGTAAAATTCAACATTGACTTTTGTTCATGTGGAACATGAACAAATGCGGATACACTGTGCTAGACCATGAGAATTACAAACCAAAAATAAGAGAGAGGAAGCACAAGGGAACAACACTTCACCCTTCAGTAAATGCAACCCTGTGAGGGATTATAAACTTTGTGTGGAATAAAGGCCTGATGTACCCCACAGAATACAGCCCCTGGCAGAATTAAAACTGGAAAAAAGGTAAAAATGATGGCAGGGAAGCAGAGGAAGTGAGCTGATGGTTTATGGAGACTGGCCTTTTTAGATTAGAACAGAGAGAAGCAATATTCTCCTATTGTAAACCACATAACAAAGCAGATTCATTAATCTCTACATTTATAGCCTATATCACAGTACAGGAATGAGGAAACAAACAAATCAAAGAACAGAAGACTACTGGTCAAGATATGAGGTTTTAACTATACAGAGCCACTCTAGAATTCATGATACAGCCATTAAAAGGCCAAACAAGGACACTGGGGTTTGACCCTAACAGCTTGTATAATAGCCAGTGTGTACAATACCTTTGTATCAAATACTGCCTAGCTATCTGGGCAGGAATGTGATGGGAAGAGGAGAACTTTCTCACCTTGCCTTGCATGCTGCACACAGGATTATATGACCAAGACTTAAAAGGGATTTACCT
Organism: Agapornis roseicollis; assembly: GCA_002631895.1. NCBI lineage: Eukaryota > Metazoa > Chordata > Aves > Psittaciformes > Psittacidae > Agapornis > Agapornis roseicollis. The sequence goes on from NDXB01017926.1 coordinate 100,870, forward strand.
AGTGCCAGGGTCACACTCTGCTCAGGGCTTAATACTTTCAAGTTGCATGCAATAATAGCACCTTTTCTTAAAAAGTAACTTCAGCGCTCCAAGAGGAAGGCCAGAAGACAGGGATATATGGAGCTTTTCAGCCAGGAGGATGAAAGTATTTACAATTGCAGGCTCACATAGGCATATGTGCACACAGCCTGAGAATCCTACCCTCTGCGGAGTCCTGCCACACGTTCCCACAGGGAGGTTCTGGAATGAGGCACATCAGCTTCCACAGGCACCCAGAGCACCTCATATGGCTGCTACAGCCATACATAGAGCACTTCATTGGCACTAAGGAATCACAGGCTGAGAGCAGCACAACAGCCTGAACCCAACACTTGCACCACAGATACAGCCTCCCAGGGCATATCCTTGGGATCTAACAAATAAAACAAAATACTTAAGTCATTCACATTAGGTTTGCACCAGGGTGATATTAACCACTGTTTAAGTAGTTCTGCGGTAGATGGTTTAACACACACTTTGTGTGTAGCTTGACACTTTCTGTTCACAGAAAGGTTCTTCATGAACAAGCCTAAAGCAAAACCAAGAAGCATTTTTCTCCTTACACTCACCCAGTCTTCTGCTTACACCCTCATAAATCACTGCAGTATCCCACTGTGCAGATCCACCCTCTGATCAGGGACAAGGCAGGGTGCTGCCTCCCCAAGTAGTTGCTCAGCAGCCCAAGCTACCAGAGCAGACTTACTTCACCTAACACTTTCTTCCTTAATCTTTCCATTGTATCTTGCTTCTCTAAAGGCAAATTTCTTACCTGAGAGAAGAAAAACATGAGTAAAACCAGCAATTTGAGCAGGAAAAGAAACTGGCAACCCTGACTCTAACATCTGAGAGATTCAGAACCTATAGTGAGTTTATGTGCTGCTGAACTCACAGGTGTGGTTAATCTCAGTTACTCCACCTTGACAGGCGAAGAGGTAGGAAAAAAGCCCCTGAGCAAGTCTATGTGCTGTAATTCTGGTTGGCTGGGGTTAAGGCTGTAAGGTAAACCAGTGAACCCAGGAAAATAACAGTCTGTGTATGGCTTTTAACTTATTTTTTTTCCCCTACTGTTTCTGGGTCATCAGCCTGCAGATCTGCCTTAGTCATCCAGCTAGGGTGTTCACAGAAGAATAAATAGATGAATCACTCTCTTTGCAGGCATGGCTGTGAAATAACTCCCTCCCCCTTGACTTTCCTGTGTTTCCTAAGTCAAGGAAGCCAAAGCCTAGAGCAGCCACACTGAGTGTGCATTGGACATGGACTGCCTCCCTGCTCAGCAGTCTGTGCACAGCTCTGCTGCTGCCTGCATACCAGGCAGCTCAAGGTCTGCACCAGCCCCACTGATTTATCAGGGTCTTGGATGTGTCCTTACAGCACCAGGAGGCAGTGGAGGAACCCATGCCTGGAAGGACAACACAGTATAGACACACCTCATGTATATCCCCTGCTTCTGGGTCTGGGATGTCTTTGTGTTTGCAGTTTCCATACAGCCTGAAAATCAAAGCAGACGGGTAAGAAAAAGAAAGAAAAGAGAAGCTTGAGGTAAATAACATTTAACACTCCAAATTCTTCCTATGCGTGGGTCCATGGGGCTGGAATACATGTTCTATGCTGTGCAATTCAGGTACAATTTTGGGAATCATCCTACCCAATATGGGAAAGCAGAAGATGGAATAGCATCTGCTAAAATAAGTCTTGATTTGCAGGGTGAGGGCCTTGGATGTTGCAGTGCCAACCACTGTAGCGCTGACTTTTGGTCCTGCAGCATCTGTGATTCTAAGGTTACATCTGGGGCTCTGGTGGGCAGCAGGACCCCAGAAACCCTCAAGGGGCATGGGTGTCAGAAGACAGTTCAGAGAGGAGATGCAAGCTTCAGTCCACTGCCAGAGTGAATTAAAGACTAATGTTGTGGTTGTAGGAAGGCTCCCAATTCCAATTTACCTCTCTTCTGGAGGAAAACATGAAGGTTTTCCCTCTGAAAATCAAGAGGATAAGTATTTGGACTTTCAGAAACTCAATGAGAAGAACAAAAAGAATTCCCACTACCCTTTAACCAACTCGCTTGTCCAGTCAATAAGCAGAGCATTAAGCAAGCCTATAGAAGACCTTGGTTTTCATCCTTTTTTGAACCTTGACTGTTTTGAGGGAAGCATCCTAGCACAAGGTTTCAAGAGGTCTGCTGAACCTGTGTTTCCACAGCTTTTTTAAGTTATGTGGTGTGTTTAGACAAATCACAATGATCTCTGCTGGAGAGCTCTTGTAGTCTTCTAAGCAACTGAATTCAGTGCTGCAGTCCATTGCAAGGGTTAAGGTCTGGTTGTCTTTTACTGCCTGTTGTTTATAACAGGAAATCCAAAGAGCACTCCCAGGATCCTAAAAGCTATCACTCTTACCTCTTTGTAACTACTATAGTGTATTAAGATGGGACTTTCCACCCATCCAGGGAGCTCTATACTTTGGTCTAATTTACCACAGTACATCCCTCCTGGGATGAGTCCCCCTCTAAGCTGCCACTTGTTGAAAGCTCCCAACAGAGTTATGCAAAAGAGATTTACGTGCAAAGTGGCTTCATTTTTTTTTCCTTTCTTTCACTGCTTTTTTTCCCTTTCGTTTTGCTGCCATTTTCTTCTGCACCTGAAGTGATCATCATTAAAAAATCGTATTTTGCTAGCTACTGAGTGTGATGTCTGGTGTGAACCTTCCATGGATAAATTAGTTCAGATCATTTCTCTGAACAAGCTCTGAGACAAGACAGTTCTCAGGACATTCCCACAGTTGTTTTCTGCATTTCCAGTAATTCACAGATAAAATTATCTGGCCTTCACTATTTCAATAAAACTTTGCACTTCCAAACAAGGTGTAAAGGTTGTTATGTTGTTACAGCTCCACAGAAGAATTTTTTCTTCCAATGGAAAACTGCTCCTCTGGAAATATTTCAGCTTTGGTAATATGGGTGTAATAAAGCTATAGAATTTTATTTCCTTACATTTGTGCTCATACTAAGATTTAACATTCTGTTTCTCACTTTATTTATCTGTATTTCTGTTTGTGTTGTCTTTTAATATAAGGAAGCATTGTATTAGCACAGTGCAGACAGCAGTGCAGTTAATTGAACACCTTGATGTACTATATTCATTACCCACCAAGCAGAGTCCTGGATTTTAATTAACAGTATAATTCCTGCAAGTTTAAAAAAAAAACCAAAGACATAACTGGAAGTCCATGAATTCTTATGTATAACAAACATCCCAAATAGCCTAAAGTAAGCAGTCATCTGTTCAAGTGATTAAATGGAACAAAAGACAGCTAGCCATAACATATCCAGTCTTATTTACTAGCTCCCCTTCCTGTTCCCAGCTACACACACAAATGTGACTTTACCACAGTGATTCATTTTACCAGTGGTAGAAGAGCAAAACACTGTAATGCTCCTTCAAGGCTCTCAGGTCTGCAGCTGATTTCAGTGCCCTGCCTGCACTGACCTCCACAGCTGCATGGATGTCTGTGTTCTCTTGAAGCCTCTTCCATGTCATTGACACTCACGGATCCCCATGCATTGACCTTATGCCCATCAGCAAGCAGACTCATGGATCGGATACCACAGAGAGTTTCCACCTTTAAGAGACTTGCTAATCAATGTAAGCTTTTGGAGACTCTGTGTATAGCTAGTGGGATAGGTTTGAGCATGGGTGGGACAGATGTGCTTCCAGAAATGGGTAAGGTGGTCCGCAGGATAGTTTAGGGTGGTTAGAAAGATGAGGTGTAAGTCATGACTCAGCTAAAGTCTTCGAAAGTTGTAGTTTCAGGAGATTCCCAGGGTCCCTGTAACTTCTGAGGGTTTCTTGTGTTGTGGATGAGGTCTTAGGTGATGATGCAGCTGTTCATTTTCCTCAGAGGTTGAGAGTGCTTTTTACAACAGTCAGGGAATGCTGTTTCAGAGAAAATGGTTGAAAATGGTGTCAGAAGTGATTTCTAAAGATAAATCATGGTAGGAGAGGAAGAAATAGGTAACAAATGTTTTGTGTTCTACAGAAAATATATGGAAAAGAGTCTGGACAGGACCAGAGAAGGCCATCCAACCCCAGGATAAAGCAACCGTACAATTTTGACTGATATTCTTGAAGACTTTCCTGAATGAGATCCTCACTACCCAGCAATCCGTAGCTGGGTACGCATTGCTGACTTGTCCTTATTGTTGCAAAACATTTTAGCCAAATCTAAACCAAATCTTCTGTTGCTGCCTTTCAGAGCCTCTGCCTCTTGCTTTTTCCAATAAGGGACCCAGTCCTTCTGGTGAGGGTGCCCTCCACTCCTTCCTGTTCCCATCAAATAACAGAGACAGTTGCAAAGCTGAGTGTTTTACCACAGAACTCCACGTTGCCTTCTCAGGGCCTTGGGAAGCCTTTTGAGCTGCTTGGAGTATATGTTCTACCAAGACTTTTGAACTAAACATCCACAGCTTGCTAGCAAGGTGCATCAAAATGACTTGCCTATCTCCTTCCAGCACTGTGCTTTGGAGCTGAAAGGCTTGAGTTCGACACCATTTCCATTTCATGTCATCTGAGCACATAAGAAAGCTACATTCCCAAAGCATACAAACTGCCACATCAGATTACATCAGGCCATCTAGCAAAAATAATAGGAGAACAACTATGGGAAGATCTGTCCATTGGAGAAATTTTATTCTAAATACCCAGCAGGTAGTGGGCTGAGTCATGCCTTGAAATGGTGAGGGAGTTATAGTGAGAGGTGTTTGATGAATATAAGAGGGAAAATATATTGGTTTGGATTTAGAATAAATGAATAAATAAGTCTTTCCAGCAAAGGGAAAAAAAAATAATACAAATGAGTTGTCAGCCTTCTGCAAATTAAAAGGAAAGCACATTCCTTCAGGGAAAATTTTTTCAAAATAAACCAAAAAAATGTTATGTTTAGAAAATCTAAACCATTGTAACTTTCCCCAGCTTGTAGTGTTTGCTTTAGCTTAAGCCAGTCTGGATTTGTAGAGCACATGATCCATCACCTACCATCCTTTCTCTCCCCTTCCTCCTGGTTGGTTGAGTCCATCTGCATTTGGTTTCCAAGGGTCCTGCTTCTTCATGCGGCTGGCACGCTGGACATGGTTTGTGGAAGATGTCCTAGAAAGAAAGACTCCAAAGACATTGGACAGAATGTAGATAGAGCCTTTACCCTAGCTCAGGAACTTCATGATGCATCCTACATTCACTGCCAGCCCCTGCAACGCACCCTAGGTAAACCTTTTACAGACCAAAGATAAACAGCTGTATTAGATCATTTACCTTGTTCTTCACAGACTGACCATCATGTTAGTTAAATTCAAGGTGTGTGGTGTGTCCCTCTTTTCTGATCAAGTCTTTTAGTCCTGCAATAAGGTCAGTGTTCACTTACAAGCCTCAGACGTTTTTAGAGAGGCCAGGAGACTTTGAAAGTCTGGGTGATTCTCAGTGGTTTTGATGGTTCCTCACTACTGCAAAATGGATGTATCTCCCAGTCTTGAATGCATTTAATCTCACAGCATTCATCTGGGTCACTTGATGGGCTGGGAACTAAACCCCAGAGAGAATAAAGACTGGAACAACCTGGGCAGACACCTAGGTCACCACATTTCTGCCAGGCTTCTGCAGCTCCCACTGTCACATTCACATGAGATCTATACCATACTGAAGTCTTCCTCACATCGTACAGCAGCCTGAGGTTGCTGTGGGACTAGAGCAGCAGTCATCACTGCTTGTTACAGACGAGGACATGATGGAGAGGGCAAGAAAAAAGATGGACTTTTTTTTGATGACAACCTCTGACTGGAAGTATTAACTAAGAAACTCCTGCTCTGATGCACACTTCCATCTGTTTTCTTTTATTTGTCATTATTTACTTGAAGCACAGAGTTGTAGATGGGCAGTGAGTTTTCAGCTCTGACTCTTAGGTGGCATAGCAACAAAACATACACACTTGTATCTCTACGCGGTGGGTGGAGGACATAACACTACTGCTGGGTTGCCTCATCACTCCTAACACCTTGATTTTCACCACAGCTAGCTTTGCTCTGTGTAAATATTGAAATTTTCCATGTTGGAAGGCTGCTTCTGAGTGGTTATTGTTGTTATTTAACAACATTAATATCCAAGGAACATTATGACACTTATTCCATGAGGAAAACTATGCTTTGTAGTAGAACATCAAGTCTGGCAGAGCAGCAGTTTTCATGGCAAGGTTGCATCTTTTGCTAATCCCAGGAAAACCTGCCCAATTTGGTCGGTTTATAAGTCTTTGCAAAATTACACTTCACAAATGTGCTGTTGAAATGCCTTTAAACTTCTTGGCAGCTGAGCTCCCATATGGTTTCTCTGTGTTGTTTAGGCATTTGAACTGCCGGTCCTTCGGACTGCAGCTCATGCAGTCCTCACCACCCTCACCCTGGCCTTCGCTTGCTAGCTTTTTCAAGAAGCCACTTTTGTACTCATGACAGTTTCTTTAATCTTCTGATTTTTGTGCACATGTAATCAAGTACAGACAGGCTATCTCACAGCAACAGTCTGAATCGATTTAAAATTATTAGAGGACCTTGGCAGTAGATGCTAGAGTGTTTATACTGCATCTATTCCTTGTAATGCACCTTTGCCAGAGCCATAATTCAATTTATGCATGCTATGCATATCAACCTTTTAATACCTTTCAGGAATTATTATTGTCATCATTTTATGTTTCAGTGTGTGTGTTCAAATAAAGCATATTGCAATTGGATTAAAAAGGTTGAATCCTGTTTTGAAAAGTCTCATTTAAAGTTAATGGGGTTTGGCATTTTCAGAATAAAAGTCGTTTTAAAAGCTGTGATATAGAAATCTCACAAACACATTTTTGCAAAAGATGAAGACATATTCCTCCATGTTCTTACAGAATTTAGCCTAATGAAGTATGATTTCATTTAGTAGCTTTCAACGATACAGACACACATATACATACTTATGCATATGTGTGTACACATAGCTAAAATTGTATATGTAAGAAAACATTAAATAACCAACCCAACACCAAAAATTTCTATAATAACTACTTTCTTCACTGCCAAGGATTGCTTCCAAACCCCATAAACTCATTATCCATGGTAAGATTTGTCAGCACTGCTATGAACCATAGAAACATATTATCAGGTGTCTCCTACAGATGCATTTGCTTATTCATTTTTTAATCATCAGCTGAAAATTGACCCCTCAGTTGGCCATGAAATGAACATTTATTTTCATATGACAGTAATCTGTCTGAGGTCACAGACACTTCCCAGACCCCACAAGCTTAGGATATGGAAGGAATGTATTTCAGGTCCTCTTTGCACAGCAGTTATCCACCAAGCCAGTGTAAATCTTGTAGCTTCTGTCTGTATACACATACCCAACTTTTCTAGAAGTGAGCTCACTTCTGGAGTGAGTATTAGTGAAAATTAAGCCTTGACTGTGCCTGTTATTAGGTTCTCAGAAGTTGCTATGACATGATTTTATGATATGATTCTGTAAGTTATTGCTGGAAAGCACTATGGCTGCCGTGTTACACCTCCTGTCTTGCTCACCTTCCACCTTTGCAGCCTGTAGATACTCACATCCATAAACTTGGGGTTCTTCTGCTGTTTCTGATCCCCACTGGGCCAATGCTCCCCATCCTTCCTCCCCTCCAGTGTGGTCCATGGCTCTTCAACTCACACACATTGGGAAAGGAAGTGTCAAAGAACAACTTCACATTTGTACCACACACAAAAACAGTAATGCAGAGAGACTGGATGACTTGGCCAAATACCATCCAGCATGCTGCAATGCAGCAGTGACACAATTCTGCTGTACAGGGATGCTCCTGCACACACCTCTTGGACTGAGCACAGCAGAGACCTCACCTTCCCATGGGATTGTGAAGATCCTATCACAGCTTACTGGTAACTTGCTGGAGCTATATAATAGACATATATATTTTTCCACTGCTGTGGATAACTGTGTAAGACTTCAGATGACAGTGGACCTGTTCATGCATGTAGGCAAAGTCTTCTAAGAATTATCCATAGCTTAGTTCACACAGACATATCTCACTGTGCTTCTTGTCTAGTTACAGCAGTTTATAATGTTCCTCATGTCAGCCTTAATATGACTATTTTATTTAGTGGTGAGGGAGAGACATTTGAAGTAGAACTTGCTTATAACATCTCTGAGTGCAGTAAATAAGAACAATTGATCTCATTTTATTTTCTGCTAATCAACACTCAGTGACAGACTGCGTTATTCTGAATCCAGCTGAGCAACAAATGAAGCTTTATTCCAATGGATTCTGAGTTTTTCTAGATCAGTCTGACTTTCAAGCTCTTCAAGAATGTAAGTTTCAACTGGAGAATATTTTTTCCACAAAAAAAAAAAAAAAAAAAAAAAAAAAAAAAAAAAAAAAAAAAAAAAAAAAAAAAAAAAAAAAAAGGAAATCAGAGTATCTTTTCCAATTACTTCAAGAACAGCTACTATTAAGGATTTTTGCTTTGGAGTGGGAAATTGCTTGTGGTTTTGTACAGCAGACATTTTTTGTGGCACACGGTCAGCACCACGTCCTTTTCTAAGAGACTGGCTGATTTTAGCCTTTGGCATTCCCAGGGCAGTGACAGCCCCTGGATGAAGAGTGGCTGCAGCTACCCTCCAGTTCCCCTGCTGTTCCAGCGTGCCTGTAAGAATGAATCCTCACATACTTGTTTTTTAGAGAACAGCAACGGGCTTGTTTCACAACAGCTTTTGCTATATTTTGCTTATGTTTCTTTCACTCCCTTCAAGGAAAAAAACACATGAATTGAGCCTTTGTTCAGAGTGGCAGTCTGCACAGCTTAACCCTCCCTGCCCAGAGACATGCACCATCGCAGCCTTCCCGACACAACACCCATCAGGGACGGGGCACACCTTGTCACCCATGTAGTCATGAAAAACATGGAATCCCACCTTTATGTGACAACATATGGCTTTGCTGTTTTCCAGTCTCAAAATCATACTTCAGCAAATCCAAATGTTAAAATTTAGGGTGCCTGTGTCCTGCTTGGGACTGAAAATCATTAAATGTGGTATATATTTGTTTAAACCACGACAATATTACTGGTGGTTTGCTTATGCCTTACTGCTTAGAGTATTGTAATGGTGCTGGCTTCCTGGCAAACAGCGGCTGTTATTGTCAGCAGTAACACTGTCGCAGCAATGTGAGAGAACTTCAGCGTTTCAGGTACAGAAGCTTCAACTTTTCCACCTGAAATAGTTAGAACTGAGTTTTGTCCAAACCGATACTGCTCAGCTATTTTGTCAGGAGGACTGGACCAAGAAAATATTGACATATATGTAATAACTTAATTGCTGCTTTGAATATTGTTAAACACCAGCAAAAGAACAACAGAGTTTACAAGCATCCTTATCCATTTAATCCCTTAGCCCAGGTTCATGGCAATGTACAACACGGTGTAGCTCCATCTTAAATTATAATTGGTACAACTTAGAAAGAAAAAAAACACACTACAAATAACAAATTCATGCTTAAGAAAATGCACTGATGAACCACAGAAAGAAAGAAACCAGAACACTATCCATGAACGCTAACATCAGAAACTTTGCAGCAGACTGTTCCCAGTAGACATTGCCACAGAGATACATTAGACGTTAGTTTGTCCATTGGATACTGACACTGTTATTTTTTAAAATGATTCAAACAGTTGATTGGTAGAAATGCTTTTAATTTGTTATTATAAAAATAAACTTACAAGAATTCTATTTTTTAAAAGACCATACTTTTATTCCATGTTTTCTTCAGTCTTCCATTATTGTGCTCCAAAAGGGGTGGAATCTACAATAAACTTGTTATTCAGGCTTTCACACTATGCCAGGAACTGAAGCAATCAAATACTCAACCGTGCACTTCGGTCACTGGCGATTTTTAACCCCAATCCACCTCACTGTTTATGTTCCCTACTTTGAGCCACAGATAATACCAAGCCTAACACCTGCTGGGGGTAACAAGGTTTTCTGGAGCACAACCCAGAGCGAGCATGCTCTGCTGCTGCTGGGGTGAATGATGGAGTGGGTGACACCAGCTGACTCTGAAGAGTCAAGCTTCTCACCCATTTGAACCAGCCTGCTCATGGCTGAGGATGGAGAGCCCTTGGGCACACTGAAAACCCCCTAGCCCCACTCTTGTGAGGGCTTACATGTTATTATTTGTTATTCAAAGATGAATTACATGAGTCAGGGGGAAATCCTGAAATGCAGACAATCCGCCAGCCTAATTGGCAGCCCATCAAAGGATTTCTGTGGGTTCAAGTTTGAAGCTGAGCTGCAGTATCAGGACACCCTGCAGAAAGTTAGTGTATATGAAATGAGTAAAATGAGGAATGCAGCTGTTGACAGCCAGACACTGACACAATCTGTTTAAAAATAACTCAAAAAACCATACTAGCAACCTCAGTGCCTAAACAGGATCGGATGCAAACCGTTACAAAGTGCTAATCTGAGTGAACTGCCTGCATGCATGGTGGTGTTGTGCAAGACAAATCAGTTTAGAAATGTACAGCTTGTGATGAAATATTTGCTTGTTCCAAGCCATAAGAATACAGAACATTGAGTTTTCTGTTCCGAGGGTGTGGGGACATTTGGTGGGGCTGAGGTCCTCCTGGTCAGAGGGCACCCTGTGCTCTGGCAGGCACCACCTTCTGATAACCTTGCCTTTCCTCCCTCATGGGAAGACAGAACCTGGGAAGCTGAATTAACGACCCAAACCAAACAGGTCTCCCACAGTGCCAAACGTCAAGCTTGCGCTATCCTGTTGTACTGCCATAGACAGTGACAAGGACAATGCCAATGCTTACCACTGAATGGGAGGCATGTGTTTGATTTCTAAAGCCTGCTGAGGAAGAGCAGCATGTGTACATATGTGTGCCTGTACGCACTAGACTTTGACTTTGAAAGGAAGCTGTTTATGTGGGAGAGCAAAATCTCCAGCCTCTTTTTTTCTTTTTTTTCACTTTTTGCATAAGAGCTCCCTGGCACTTTGCCTGATTTCAGGCAGGGCTATTTTGCAATTATTGTTGTCTGTTGTCTTATTCTTCTTTCTATGTGAGACACACTACAGCAAGGACAGCCCCTTGGTGTACTTGCTTCTCCTTCTTCCAGGATGCAAACTGATGGCTGCAGAGAGGCAGCAGCGGGACTTGCACAGAAGGAAGGACTGCGAGGGATGTTTTCTGACTGCTGATATGTGTACCAGAGGCATGGACCATACAGTAATAAGTGGAAAGAACCACCCCTCCTCAGCTATTTCATTACAACAGCTCCTGAGTGTGAAGAGTTGCTCCCCTGCAGGCAGTAAGAACAACACTGTGGTCCAGCAGAAAGCATGTGAGGCATGTTTCTAGGAAGGGAAACTGGGGAAGGGCTAATCTACAACTGTCCTTTGCAGCCAGGGGACTTCCTTTTACATGTGCCTAAAGCAAGGCAGACTGTTGGTTGATAGTGGTTTGGTCTTGTTTATTTTCCACAATACAGTCTGGCCCAGATACCTCCCCTAATGTGGACACTGCATTCACTGTCCCCAGCAGGCAGGAGACTCAAGGTTCATCTGCCACACAGCTTCACACCCTCATGGGTGGGCAGCCATGGTTTCACCTGGATAGCCTTGTTTGCACCACTGAGTGCAAGCAGAACCCTGCTGCTACAATCAAACTGCTATGGATAGGGATTCCTGCATGTCTATGAAAGAGAGGAATGGACTGGGCTCAGCCTCTGACTGATAAAATTAGCTGATGTGGCTGTCATGAGTACTGTTCCATCATTAGAAATTAAACTTAGTCTCCCACCATCCTCTGGGAAAGATGAAGGAGCAGAGGCAGATCCTTGAGTAGAAAATATACCTTCAACAATCCCAAGCTGTAAAGGGAAACTTCCTGTTTCCAGAACCAGGCTAAGAAGGAGGGAAGGAATTAAGGAAGTGTCTGATTTTAGAGATCAGAGAGGAGCTAAAAGAAAAGAAATAGCACTGGACTAAGATGTTCAAATCCAAACCATGCCCCTGGAAGACAGACCAGGTTCAGGGCAGGTTAGACTTTTTGAAACACAATCCCTTGTTTATTTTTAAGAGACATCACAACTGATAACACCAGCAGGTACTAAAGTGTGTCTGGTATGGCCACCAAGCACAAAGAACTGAGTTTTCAATACCATTTTGAGGTACCAGCTCTCTGATGGACCACTGTCAGTGTTCCTAAGCAGCTTAAACAATGATAAGTAAAGTGGCCAGAGTACCATTTCAATAGCACAGAGAAGAATTCAGTGCTATACATTTTTTGGGAGCCTTGCCACATTAAGAAACACAAAGCAAACATAGCCATTAGCTCGATAAATGTACAAGAAACTGGGAATCCTTAATTCATTCAGTAAGGGGCCACTCACTCATTTGTTTGCCAGGAGCATTAGCAAATAAGATCCAGCTGAGTGTGATCTCAGCCACAGGACTTGTTCTCACCCAACTTTGCAAAATTAGAGCAAACTAGGCAAAGAACATACATCCTCCTAAAAGCTATTGAGTATTTTAAAATACTATTAAAATAGATATATATATTTAAAAGACCTGCTCAGCTGGAGAAAAGACATTGTGTTCTTCCTATATTTTGAGCACACACACACACACCCCTCTGCTATTATTAGGTCTCAGTTTGTCACAGGAGCAGGAAACCAGATGGTAATCCCCACTCTCAATAAATGGGAGTCTTTCTGTGTACTGTCATCTGCTCGCTCAGCCTATGCATTGTGAACTCAAGGCCCAATGTGGGGGAATATAAACAACTGTATTGACAGATGAAATTGCTGCTATTTAAGGACAAATGTTTGTGTATGTCATTTTATTAAGGTCTGTATGTTGTTAAGCACCTGATTACAAGAATGGGAGAAAATGACATTCAAAAAATTCTTATGATTTATTTCTTCAGGTAAAAGGTATTTTGTCCTGTCCGGGTTAAAGAATTTCACATGTTTATGTATGCTACCATGAAACTGAAGTAGTTTCAGAATTTATTAAAGTAAAATTGTTTGGAATTAATTCACAGTTAATTTAATTAATGAGAATATTTTTGCAATATGTTCAAATGTCATTTGAAAAAAAATACTATGTTTAAATATCCTTTAAATATCCTTCCCTTTCCTTCTGGTAATAGCCATGATGTAGTAAAAGTTGTGTAAAGAAGACACATTTGTAACCTATATAAGAAAGAATCAAAGTACAGAGAGGCTTACTGGAACTAATGGGAGAAGAAGGAAAGTTAAATGTGTGTACCAAAGAAAAGTAAGCATGATTGGATTCCAGGTACAGTAAAGGGATTTGAGATTTATAGAGACCCTGCACTTGTTCCTGATTGATGGTCAATCAAACCCCAGCCTCTGCTGCAGGGAATATTCAGGGATTTCTGAACAATGAACTGCCCTGAATAACAGTAGGTGAGGGGTGTACTTCAAAGAACAATATTGCTTTGGTGTATTTGATGTTTCAGAGGAGCCTGGTGTATTTGATGGAGATTTATCAGAGTCTAAGAATTAACATTTAGATTGCCTTGCTTTGCTCATCTTAGGCTCTTGTGTTTATTGTCACTGCACTTCCTGAGAAAAAGGTGGTGTTTTGTGCTCATATTGCAGTATGTCTACTTGAAAAACAGTCACTTGAAGACACAGCAAATTTGTATAAACCAGCCAAAACGACACATTCATGAATGTGCCTTACCTCAGTTGTCAGAGTCCAGCTCACATTCAGGTAGTTGCAGTCTCTGAGAAACGTTGAAGAGGACCAGATGTAAATAGCAAGTATCAAGGCACAATGCAGATAAATGCTTCTGATTGATTCAAGAAAACTTTCTCCCCTCCCTCCCCCCAGGCTTTAGAAAACTTAATTTTTAGTTTCCTGAAAACTAGGGGAGGGTTCTTGAAAATATAAAATTCATTGCTGTAAATTTCAATTTTTCAGATCCAACCTTTACCTTCAAAGAACCTACCACACTGGTAGTATCAGTGATGGCCATCTCAACACCTACACTTTAACACTGGCAAGCAAGAATCTGAGTAATGCACACAAGATAGCACATCTACTTGGTCAGGTGGCATCCTGACAAAGGCTTTGACCTTTAGCAATTTCACCTGAGTCAGTTTTCTGTAACAAACTCAACATTGGAGTCAGCTTTCTAACCTGCTGGCTACTTTGGTAGGGCAGAGGGTTGAGGGGCTTTAGTGTTGCTCCTTTCTGCGTAACATTCATGACTTCAAATTATGTTGTAATGTAAAGTACAAAACTCAATTGGTGGGTCTTAATTTCACCTTGAAGAGTTAACTCCCTGCAAGAGAAAAAGATGGACTGCAGCTGTAATTCGGTTTTAAGCAACTGAGTATTTGATAATGTGATTGTCTGTGGACCTGGAAAGATTCTTCCCATGGCCAGAAGTAGGTTGAAAACACTGGGGTTTGTAGCTTAAGCCGTCTCCAGCAGTATTTGAGGCAACAGGGGTAATCTGAACTGACTGGAAGGCAGTGGGTACCCACAGCTCTGGGTGAGCACTGACTTCTGCTGTTCTGAGGTCAAAGACAAGGCATAAATGGCAAGAAACAAAGGGATGCAACTGTAGTCAAGCTTTCTACTGTCCAAGAAACAGTTTTAAAACCAGAATCAATGCTCAATACTCAGCTTCAAAGCAGTCCTTCCTTCATTTTTCAAGCCATAAAATGCCTGCAGGCAGACAGACTGGCATCCTACCTGCGGGAGCTGAACTGCTCTGCAGGAAGTAATGTTACCCTGCAAGGCCAGGGAGGGAGTATGGTCAAGATCATCCTGTGAGTCACTCACTGATTAGGGAAAAAAGCCTCAGCCACATTTGCTGCCATGGGCATTCTGCAACCCCAAGGAACATTGCCTGTTTTAGTATAGTTTGGCTTTCTGAATGAGCATCTGACCAGAGTTGCAGCCCTAGCCTTGCCCTCAGGCTCAGATCCTCCTCCAGTTTCTGACTCAAATCCCTAATAGACTCTTGGTTTCATCCTTCCTTAAATATTCCTGTCCTGCCTTTCCACAGGACATTTGTGAGTTGCCCTCACTGAGATCTGATCCTTTTCCAGTGAAAAGCTATCATCCTGTCCTCCACACTGACGTAGTAGCCAGCTCTAAACACGCCACTTGACAGCATTTCCTTCAAATACTTTTCACTTATAGAGAAAATACTCCTATCCCACCAGAATAAGCTGATTTCTATGGAAAAATAAATTACAGCTACTATTTGTTCTGTGACTGTGTAGAAGCCTCACTGGGCAAAGTTTTGTGCCAGAAAGAAACCCTATCCCGAAAAACAGCCTCATCCCAAGAGTTAATGCAGAAACAGCAAAGCTTGGTCAAAGCAGAGAGAGCGAGCACACACTGACATAAGAGAGAACGACATGACTGTCAGCAGCCCTTCTACAACCATCTTCTGATTCATCACTAGCAATTGCTCCCTGCTGCCAGAACACCCTACCATTACCTATACTAAACTGGAGCCTTTTTTATGAACCTTATCTAGACCTGCAGGAACTGAAAACCATTAATTTGCCATAAGAGTTATAAATCCCATGCAATGAAAATTGCTGCATTTATCACACTTATCTCCTTATGTATAGGAACACAGTGAGTTCATTTGTGGGGTGGGTAAATGAGTAATCAGCCAAATGAGGCTTTCTGGGTGCCTGAAGAATAGCTTATCTACTTGGCAGACATCAAATCCTCTTCCAGTAAATACACTGCAGCCAGCTGTGACATGCATGACTAGTAGGTATTCCCCAATACTAGTCAAAGTCCTCCTGCACTTCAATGGACAGAAGTCATTGGTTCCCTTTATCACACAATAATTGAAACAAAATATAAAAGTAAACGTGTAATAGTGCTCTGAGGTGCTTTCCCTTTGGGACTTGACCATGTGAAGGGACAGTGTGGTCTAATGGTGTGGTGCATGGAAGCTTGCCAGAGAGTGAGGAAGATGTGCAGTGAACAGCAAGATGCTACATTCAGTTCTCCAGCACTTTGCTAACACAGATGACTTCAAACATTCAAAAATGCAAAATGCTCCAAGCAACATCATTTTGTGAGACTACAGGCATCTCCTTCCCCACCTTCAAAAAAACCATGAGACGAGAAGGCCAGATTTTGAGTTACGAGATTTAGCAATGGAGCAGGAAGGAAATGAGCTGTTTGCCTGAATGTGATTTAAGTAACAGTGTTTGCTCTGTTACAAGCCTGTCAATGAAGGGTGTCTTTGTCAAAATGGGAATCCAAAGAGTGGCTCCCACAAAAACCATAGCAGCAGACTCCCCTGTGTGTGTGTGCGGGCAGTCACAGGAAGTGGCTCATTTGAAACCTTTAGGGATATTATTGCAGAGGAAATATTTGTACCCAGTAATGGCAAGAGTCCATCTCAGGCAGCCACACACATGCACCTCCAGCTCTGATCCAGAACTATGCATAGGTGACATGTGCACTATCCAAACAGACAGGAACGCTTTAAGAGTGGGAATATCAGATTTGATAAACCTGCAATGAAAAGTACCTCCATCCCAGCAAACCCCAACAGCACATAGCAGGACAGGTGGTTTAGGGGAGCAAGAAGATACTTGGACTTGACATGCTGATTACTAGAGAGAGAGAGAGAGAGAGAGTTACAAGAGCATTCTTATCACCAACTGTTGTTTAGTAAATATCACTCTTTCCAATGTACCCTTTATCTTCTGCTTTAATTGAATGCTTAGCCATAGTTAATAGGATCCACATCAGCTAGATGCACAAAGCTCCTCGTGAGCTCACTAGTTTATTTAAGGAAAACCTTTGGTTTCTTATTAAAACCCCAAAATCCCCACAGAAGGATAAGAAGGTGGAAATAAACTAAATTCAACAGTTTAGTCCAGAGGCTAATTTTCTTAGGGAATTTCCTACAGACATGAGCTGAAAGTGGCGATGGCAGAACAATCCTTCATCTATCCCAGTGAGAGCACATAGAGCTGGGGTACTTCTCAATCCCCCAGAGAAGTGCCAGGTAGCAGGGCAATTCAAAATAGTCACCAACAACTTCAGTGTTCAGGGTGGGAAAGGCTGCCAGCACAGCCACCCCTCACAAAGCTCCTTTGCCTCACCACTCAATGCTGCAAGCACTGGTTCTGCAGCCCCAGCGGGGTGCTGCCATGCATCAGTATTGATGTCATTGTGGACTTCCTCTCTGCTATCATCATGCTGTGCTGGTGGGGATCTAACTTAAGCAGCTGCAATACCCCTGCTTCTCCTGACCTAAACCCAGGGAGGGTGAGGACAGGGTGTCACTAATGGGATGGGCAAACTTGACCTAGAAGGCTGAGAAGTGCTAACAGTGATGTGATCAGGGAACAAAGCAACCCACATCCCCAGCATTGGTTATGGAGCTCCCAGGATGCTTTACAGCATCAGTTTCTTACATGCCCAGGGTTTCCCACTGACAGAAACTGCAGGACTTCTCCTCAAGGCGTTTCACAGTGGCCAGCCAGGATAGGGCTACCAGCACTCAGATATTCCAACATTATGACACCATTATGACACCAAGCTCATCTCTGGGTGAGGAAAAAATCATCCCCAGTGCAGAGGAGGTGACACAAAGCAGCTACAGTACCCTGCATCCTTGGCCCCTTTATGGGCCTGCTGAAATGCTCCTAGACCTGCAGGGACCAGTGCTGCTCACAGGGCATGGCTGAGTGTAAGGGCTGACACCAGCATGGAGGTCAAGGATGCTGCTTCCGGCTGGTCCATGGGCAAGACCCATCCTCAGGTAAGTACAGGGGAGCTTGTTCTTCCCTCACCCAGAGCAAAAATTGAGCAACAGCTGCCTGCAACAGCACAACCAGTTTGCTGTCCCCCATCTCCAGTTTAACATCTGAATGAGCTGGAGCTGCCCTCAGCAGGAAGAGCCAGGCACACAACAGGCTGCTGCACACCTATGTTGCAACACCCGTTAGAAATCCACTGCAGTATCCTGCTGGGAAACCAAGGAACGTTTCACACTTGTCCTTGAAGTTTTGGGAAGGAGGTTGTGCAACCCCCTTGACGCGAGAGCCTAGCCCAGCCTGCAGTCCAGGAGGGCACAGACAGCTCAAAATAACAACTTAGCTCTTTCTAGAAGAGCAGGAAATTACTGTTGTTTTGATTTCTAAGACGACTGAACCGCAGTATAACCTGTGGCATCTACCCATTCTCCCGGAGGGGTTATGTGAAGACTGGTCCCTTCACTAACTGTCCTCTGTGTTGTCTACTTCAGCTTCAGCACATGATCAATGGTCAAGGCAGACTGAGGAAGCCCAATGAGTCATTTGCTTCTTTGTTATCCAGGAAATTTTTTTTTGTCTCTGAATTGGAGTCCTTCTGACTCTTATTGCAAGATAACCAAACGGGACCAGCAGAAAAATTAGGGAACATGATGTAACAGTCCTTTAGGATATGATCTAAAAGCCTCTTCTTGCCACAAAATTCAAAGCAGCCAAACCACAGGACAAAAACAGCTCAGAGCCCATTGTCTGCTTTTCTTACACTTACAAGATGCTGATGATCTTTACTCTGTGGAAAAACAACTCCAAATAGTCACCCCTCAAACATGCTTTTGTCCTTCATTTTCCCCATTTCTGTATTAATTTCCCCAAGTACGTCCTAAACAACATCTACTTATGTACCATATTTTATATGGAAGCAATTAGTTTTATAAATTAATCATAATGCACAGCTAAATCTACATTGAACTTGCATCTAAATCATCATCACATTGTCATGGTTATATGATTTATTATGATTTAACCACCACCAGTCTGTTTAGGAAGAAAACAACCCTCACAGAGGACCCCGCCACTCCATAAGTTACCATAAGTTACCATACTCTCAGTTCCACTCCTGTAACTGAAACAGAGCTGCACAACATAACTGAATGTCAGATATGAGGTTCCTACATGCAACAGACAAGATGTTGCTGCCTCTGACATGACCTTTATTGGAGTGAACGTGTATCCTCTAAGAAATAGGCAGGGTTAACATGGTGCTTCTCAAAGATAACAAAGGTGGAAGGATTTTTTTTCCAGTTATTTACACAGCTGTCCAGAAGCCTGTTTGAAATCCCAGGTCTGGTTGGAGGCTGAAGGTAGACTTGGTTTGCCTGAGCAAAGTCTCCAATGTGAACCTGAGCTACAGACACGCTGTGGTGATCTGTGCTGGATGGACAGTGTTGATGAGAATAACTGGCATCTCTGGCAAAGTAGCTTCCTAAGGACCAGAAGAAAACACGTGGAAGAAAACGCATCAACTGAAGTAACAAACATCTGCTACCTGTGCTTTGCCAGCCAACCCCTCAACAAGCACCTTCTTCTCTTTCTTACGCCAGGTTGCTACAAACACGTTCTCGCCAGGTGTTTCCACACAAGTTTATTTTAATGCATCAACAGATGGGACTGATCTGGCAGCTTTCACCACTGCATTTTGTTGCTTTACCAGTTACAAAAGGTCTGAGGAGGTAGGATCAGGCCTACGCAGTAGGAAGCACAGCTTATGCCACACTCTTCCCTGCACTCTGGAAACACCTCAAGCATTTTGATGCAGGTCCAGCTTATTCACTTGTACCTTTCCAAACACTGTCCCATGAGTTCCATAAATTCTCTAGTCAAAATTGCGCTCACAGATAGCAGGCACATGAGATGGATTCATTCTGTGGAATGGAAGTCATTCATCCACCTCCTGCCCAGGCTTCTCTTTTGCATGTGCTCTTCTGCCTACAGAAAAACATGTCAGAGGTTTAGCATACGTGTATACATCCATGCACAAGCACTTCTTATCTTTATTGATTGGTTGTCTTCATCCAAATCTCAGCCAGATCCAAAATAACATGGAAAATGGAGTAAAAAAATACAGTGTAGCCATATGACCTGTATCTGAGCATGTGACGAAACATACACACTGCACACAGTGGACCATGCCTTGGTCTCCCCATTAGATCTGCGTGCCTGAATGAACCTGAGGTAGTGGTGTTTGAAGTCAGAAGAGGCAAAAGAGCTGAGCTAAGACTCTTTTCCCTTGATTCAAGCCTTCCCCTCTCTCATTTGTCAAGATAAATTCTTCCACCTGAAGAACTGGCTGGTGGTGGTTTCCTGCATGCCTTCAGAAGGCAGGTATGTCAGAGCTCACAGCTACTCTCTGTTCACCAGTGCCTTTGCAAAAATCCCTTAGTGGAGAAGGAGGGTATGTGGCTGGGGAAAAAGAAAACAACCTCTTCCTTTTGTGGTGTTAGATCTGATCTCAGCAGACTATGGCCTGACACTGAATTAGTTTAAAGCTAGATGGCTGGAGTTGATGGCATGGCTGAAGGGGTGGCTACACATCCTTACCTGGTTTTCAAAAAAGTGTTTTCTTATTTTCTGTTCATATCAGTACCAAGAAGGCCAAGATAACCAATGTGTGTCAGGTGGTCTTCCTCAGTCATGCTTCTTCCTTCCCTGACCTCCATCCTAAGGAAAATGCCTTAGGCCTTCTTCCCTGCAAAAGCAACAGAAGAAGTAAAGAACTCTGAGATGGAGCCAAGAGGAAGTACTGTGCGCAAAAAATCCCACTGCACTTCACATACTTTTAAAAGAAATTTCACTAGTATAACAGCAGCTATTTCAGCTCCTGCAGGGCGAAGAGAATCAAAACAGGACAACAGAGTTTCTGATATATAGCAAATAGCTGCTACTCACACCTCACACAGGGATAAAGACAATAGATCACATGCCAAATAGGGCACTTTCACACTCCTACAGCCCTGAACTCTAATTCGCAACAGAATCAACACTTTAGTTTTGATCTCAATTTTTGTAATAGAGCACTGGCCAGTAAGCAGAGCACATGTTCTGCAAAGTCAGTCTATCTGTTCTCAGAGAAGAGCTGAAGTAGTCACCTGTTTATATGTATTGAAATACTTTCAGTTCCTCTCTCTATCAGAGGGGTAAAAATCAATTTTAACCAGCTACAACTATCCCCTCACCAGGTTTTAAATTAAACCTGCCTACTAAGTTCTCATGCTCTGCTCAAGTTTGACACAAGGAAATGTGTTAAACTACACATTACACCTACAAAACAAAGAGCCCACTCCACCAGAATTTTGACTAAATCTTTCTACTGAATTTGTGTAAAAAGCTTATGCCAACTGGAACTTTTTTTTTCCCCTCTTCCTTTAGGAACATTAGTATTTGGTGCTGTTTTTCCCTTGGAAAACTCCAGATCCAGACTGGCATCTCTGGTTACTACATTTGGGCCTAAGTGACCCTATCCTATGCTCTGGTTTTGAAACAATAGGGTCAGGCACCCAAAACAGGGAACCTTAGATTCAGTTCAAGTATAGGATTAAATGTAGGTCTCCCATATCCTGGGGAAACAGTCCACCCACTCCTCTGGCTGTGGTTAATCAATCTCTCAGATTTCATGAAAAATAAAACTCTTCACCATTTTGAATGAGAACATTGCAGCTGTAAGATGCCAAACAGTAAAGAAAACATTTCCCCAAATCATGTTGTTCTACCATCAGGGAGGGTATGTACAATTTGAACTTACAATGCTTGGGTTTGTTGGCATTTTTCCCCCTTTAAAAAAGTTCACAGAATCTGATAGCTTTAAAAATGGCTTATGTAAAGCCAGGCTTACAAAATAAGATTTGTGTGCATCCCAAATCTAAACCCCAGGTTTATAAAAAGCCTTCTTTATAAGAAAGATCTTTAAAGTTGATGGGTTTTCCTAATCAAAACATAAATTTCCCATAAACCCTAGGCCTAATTCCACAGGGCCCCAACCTTTTTGTCATTCCCCACTCCCATTTTTGGATCTGGTTATTTTTCCACCATAAATTAGAGAATCGGAGAGGTCCGCTCCCGGGGAATGTGCCTGAGCCCACGAGGGCTGGGATACAGGGCTGCTTGGGGAGGGAGGTGGTTTGCCTTGTGCCGAGGGGGAACCACCCACAGGCTGGGAGGATGGGACAGGGGCCCAGCCATTATCTGACCGGCTCCACTGCCACCAGGGGAATGAAATAAAGCAGATACAAACAACGGGAAATGCTGCCAAAGCGTCACGCTTC
Organism: Agapornis roseicollis; assembly: GCA_002631895.1. Lineage (NCBI taxonomy): Eukaryota > Metazoa > Chordata > Aves > Psittaciformes > Psittacidae > Agapornis > Agapornis roseicollis. The sequence goes on from NDXB01017926.1 coordinate 123,071, forward strand.
AAGTCCTCCAGAGCCCGCGGATGCTGTAATCCTTCATTGTCTGCTGAAATCGGTTCTTTATTTCCCCCTATTTACTGTCGTCGCAGCTCAATTCTACTCGCTAGAAAAAAGTTAACACAACCCAGAGCAGTGTGTTGTTACTGCGCTCTTGGTTGCACCTTCCCAGTGCCTCCCAAAGGACCTTGCCATCATCCACTGCGGCTGCAGTCATGGTCTGGGATTTTTCAAAACCCTCTCTCACTTATAAATGGTCCTTTCCTCACTGTCACTCCTGTACCAGTGTGCTCTAAACTCCTACTCTGAAAGCTTGTACGTAATGCAAAGGAGTTCTTGATATCCATAGAGCACATTTCTTGTGCCCAGATTTCACCTAAGCAAGCTAAAGCAAAGCTGTGCAAAGATACTTGGGGTTCAGAATAGTTGTTCAGCTTAAAAACAGAAGGTAAAATCATTGTTCAGTATAAAGTGCACACTTAATCTTTCTTGTGCACTAACTAATCTCTACAGGCAAACACTGATATTACTATAGTGAGTCATCAAAGCAACTTTATTTCTAATCACACTGCTTGATGTTTCAGAAACACACAAGACCTAAATCTCATAGCAATGCTAAATGTTCTGATGGTCCCTCAAATGTGCATGCTTTGATTTGAAATTCTAGAGTGTGACTGAGTTTTAAAGGAGAAACAGTCCTGTGAATAGGAAGCACTGAGGCTCAACCTCCAGATCATCAGCTGTCATCCAAGTCAAACCGAAAACATGATGAATAAACCAGCATTCCTGTGCACAATGGCATGGTGTGAATGGACAGTCCTATGTCCCCTGCAAAGCTCTCCTGCACAGACATCCTTGTCCCTCTTGTAGCTGTACATTTTGGAATGACATGTTTGCAAGCTGAAAACTAATGAAACCTGTACCCAGACTCAGGCATGTATTTTAGATTTCCTTCCTTGATGCAGACTATAACTTTTCCCAAAGTAGTGAGCAGATTTGAATAGATATATACCTCTTATCCTATTCCAGGCAGTGCTGAATGGTTCCAGGCTGAAGGAAATATGATATATGTGAACAGCATAGATTGCCTGTTTAAAACAGGTTTCACTGGGATCAGCAAAACTCAAGAGATTTCCACAAGACAGTCTCCTGGTCATGTTTCAGAGACTGCCTCAGAAAACATCCCGTCTTTATATTCTGTATAAACTCTTCTCTCTTACTAACACAAGCTACAAATAGAGAATAGAGAATGTCCATGTATGTTTTAGTGATGCTCTGCAGCAAGATGCATCACACATTGCTTTCAGCAGTGTTACATTTTCCTCCCTTACCTGGCTATATAAACACACCTGATAATAGAGTGACCCAGTCCTACCCAAAGAAACTACAAACAGCACTTTGAGCAGGATCCTTGCATCACTTATCCTTACCACCACCAAGCTGTATTGGCCTCTTCTGTCAGTAAGCTACCAACTAAAAATGCAGTGAAACAAACAGTTCACACAATCTTCTTGAAACACTAAGAAATTACTGAAGCCATCCTTTTCCTGAATTGCATGGCAGCACCATGCAATTCAACCCACTGGGAGAGGAGTCAGAGAAGGAAAAACTCATCAAAACCACACCAGATTATCCACATGTGCCTTTTGCTCCAAGGACAGCAATCACTTTCTTTCCTTTTCTCTTACTTCCCCTGACTGCTACAGGACTCTACCCACCTGTGTTCCAACAACACTGCACAAATTTCCACTGAGTGATGCCTCCACTCTTCCAGTCCCATCCTTCCTTCTGCTCCAGACTAGAGCATCCACAAGTCAGGATCTCAGCTTTATTCCCTGAGCTTCCGGGCTCACTAGCAGGCTGTGTGGCAAACCAAAAGCATGTTTTCCCCAGGCTACATGGCTACACACGCCTGAGTCAGACCTGCTGTTTCACACTGTCACCAGGAACAGCCTTGGTAGAAAAATATAAACCACCACCCTAGAGATGCCATTACAGAAGAGCTTTTCTATCTCCATCAGATTTATTTGACCACCCCCAGCCATGAAATCTCTCATCAGCAGAAAGTAGGAAACTGCCCTGGCAGTCTCCAGGTTGCTGGGATTTCAGCTCGATTCACTCCTCTTGCAGCATGCCTAGCATGCCCAGTGAGAGCTTGCCAATGCTGCCAAACCCATTGCCTGGCCTACCTGCAGAGTCTACATCAGCAGATAAATGAATCATCCTGAAGCAGGAGAGGTCTTAACAAATAGACATGACTTTCCACAGGCAGGAAAATAATACGTGTCATATTCTCTACCTTTTCTTGTCCTGTTCCCTACTGCTGCTTGTTGCCGCACTAGGACTTCTGCAGATTTTTATCACAGTCTGAGGATTCAGATTTCTCAGGGCCATTTTTTGAAAGAGAAGACAAAAGCACCATGAATTGGAGGTTTTTGCCACCTGGGAATGCTGCCCAGGAGAGCACATGTCATTGCACAACACAGCGGGATTAGCCTCCCTGTGCTGCTCCTTCACCCTCCTCTGCTCCCTGCCATTTCTGCAACAGGCATTTTGCTGTCAGTAAGAAGGAATCCGTGAGATGTTTCATGCTGTATTGGCTGACTGAGGAGCTCATTATCACATAGAATCATAGAATAGTTAGGGTTGGAAAGGACCTTAAGATCATCTAGTTCCAACCCCCCTGCCATAAGCAGGAACACCTCACAATAAACCATGTCACCCAAGGCTTCATCCAAGCTGGCCTTGAACACTGCCAGGGATGGAGCACTCACAACCTCCCTGGGCAACCCATTCCAGCATCTCACCACCCTAACAGGAAAGAATTGCTTCCTTAGATCCAATCTAAATCTCTCCTGTTTATCACCATCACCCAGTTCTACGTGCCCTTCCCCTCACATAGATTCTGTCACCAAAGCCACCGAGACATAGGGGTTGCTGACCTGGTTTCCAACCAGCACAAGTTCCCCTGGGGTGTCAAAAGAAGAGACCTTCTGATCTCAGGATGGAAGCACAGGGAGAACACTTATAGTGAAGTGTTGCCTGTGAAAGCTTTGAGATCATTCTTTTGATTGTGCCTCACTCCAAGTGGTGAAAGTGCTTTGACACCCAGCAAACTTTTTGCTCCATTTAGAGCAGCATGATGTCTATCAAAAAGGCCTCTCTGGGGATGCAGATTCTGCCTTACTCATGCTGCATCTTACCTGGTTTGCTCAGGTGTAATATGTTGCTTTGTATCGAGCTCCCCATCCCAGGTGCTCTCACTATTTTGCTGCTTGCTGGAGGTGCTCAGGGTAATTCCTGCCACTCCCCAGAACCTGGCAGGTGCTGCCCACACCAGACAGTAGCTCAGCAAACAATACCCCAGAGGCTGGGGAAGCCCGGAACCTGCTGTGTGCAGATGCCCCGAGAGCCTGGCAGCCTGTGTGGTGAATGCCAGGTTCACCAGCCTGCACACAGTGACATGCCCAGATTGTGTTGGGTGACTCAGACTCTGCTTCATCGCTGGGGAAGATGTAAGGATAAAAACCCCACACACTCAATCACAAAAGCACAGCAATCAAGCAGAGCTATGAGAGGATACAACACAGAAAGAGCTATTGAGATAGTGCTTGGCCACTGTTCCAGCGGTAACTCACTGGCCTGCTTACAGCTCTCTTGCCCTGCAGGGACCTTGAATAAACTTCTTTCTTTTTCCAGCTGTTGAAGAAGACCATGCTCTTTTTTCAGTCCCAAACAGGAGAAAGGGGACATCCTACCAACCTCTTGCTTCCTCAGACTAGTTTGGAAGATACCATATGGCAGTGTGCACCACATCCTCCAGGCATAAGACATACACACTTCTTGATATTTTAAGCAAGGCTGCCTTCCACAGCTTACAGCCTCCTTCAGATATGATATATCATGAGCAACCATCACTGTACTGTTTCTTTTTTAGCTCTGCACAGAATATATGCATACCATAGAAACTCAAATGCAGTTCACAATTAGTTTAAGGTCAGGTCCCCCTGGCCTTTCTTCTTCCTTGTTCCTCTCCCCCAAGGCAATGACCACTGCAGTTTGTGGGGTGTTTTTTCTGCTTGGAAAAGCCCAGGATACATGGGACATTCACACCCAAGCAACAGCAGAATCACCAGCATGTCATGCTCACTGTGCACCCTGATAAACTGGACACACATGGAAAGACAAACTACAATGCATGCAACAGCCACCCATGCTGTGTATGCACAAGGGGGACATAACCACAATGAATTAGTCACTACCATCATTCCCTGCAACATACTTGCATCCTTATCTCAGCCTTTGATTTCCCAATTGTAAATACATAAGAAAAGTTCCCATATTAAAACCTTAGCCCAGCATGGGGTAAAATCAAGGACACAAAGACACTACTTTAAAATGTCTCTCTGTACAGGTCAGAGCCACCCCCAGTTTCGATTAGCCTGCAAAAGCTGTTTACACTTTCTCTGTTTCACGTTTCACTCTCTTCTTCTCACTGTGCTGAGAAGGCTGATTGTATTCCATGAAGTGCTCCTTCATTGCTCTCCCATCTAAGCAGAAAAGGATTTTCTATGACATTTTAGAAAAGAAGCTGCATGATAGTTAAATCCCCTGTAGGTTTGTCAAGACGCATGCATACAGAGCTTTACCTTTCAGATCTATCTCATATTTCTATTAAACAACTCGAAATTTACTGTGAGGGTGGCAAGACATGGGAACAGGCTGCCTGGAGAAGTTATGGCTGCCCCATCCCTAGAAATGTTCAAGGCCAGGTTGGATAGGACTTGGAGCAGCCTGGTCTAGCGGAAGGTGTCTCTGTCTGTGGCAGGGGCATTGGAACTAGATACGCTTCCAACCTGAACTATTCTGTGATTCTATGAAATTCAAAAGTGCACTGGTGAGTTTGAAACCACAGCTCTACATCTGCAGAAGTTACAGGGACAGCAACTTGCTCTGTATGCTACAAAGGAGTGGGATCTTTGTTAGCAATGGGCTTTGGGCCACAGCAGTGTCACACACTCAGCAGATGGATTTAGCACTTATACAAGTCATGGGAAAAAGCCAGTGATTTATACCAGTCAGATCACAGACTTATCTCTGAGCTATGGCGGCTTCTCTCTGCTGTCCCTGCACCACAGCAGATTGGAGGGGCCTTTTCTTGTGCATCTCTTCTCATTCCATCACACACCAAGGACCACCGGTGGCTGCAGCACACTCTGCCTGCCTGGGCACATCACCACCCTCCCTTGGTGCAATGCACCTCACTCCCCACAGCATTTCACCCTACTATGGCTGCCATGGGCAGGGGGAAATGGAGACTCCCTGGAGGGAGGAGCTGTGATTCCAGGCTCCAGAATTTTTTCCAAGCAAGTTTATAGATGGGGATGGCTCTGAGGGCCTTTGATGGGAAATGCAGGTGTTTTTCAGGGATTTGTTTTCCAGCAGAAATATGCAGAAGTGAACCCTTCTCGCATACACAGAACCTTCAGATTAAAACGAGTTTTCAACAAATGCCCCAGCCACCTGTAAAGGAAGCTTGTTTTCAGAACTGGATTCCCTGGGAGCATTGAGGAAAATAACAAAAAAATGACAGAAATGTGCAAGCTGATGAAGCAAGCACTGCAAGAATATCTGCATCACTTTCATTCAATAAAGCTAGCAGATGCTAAGTTCAAAGCAAGGAAAAGGAGAGCCTCCTTCAAGCAACACTCACTTCAGCTGTGGGAATAGTTGCTACAAGATGTTGCTAAAAGTTTATACAGACTTAAAAGGTGATTAATTAATTATTGAAAGGAGAATGCATCCAGGGTTATAGATACCAATTCCTGTGCAGGTGATTCCCAAGCCAAAAATTGCTGGAGGCTGGGAGAGCATTTGGGAAGTATGACTACATGCCTGCCTTGAGGTCATAATTTCCTTTGGGCACCTGTCATCCACTGATGAGGATGGGTTCTGAAGCTGGAAATACTTTTTTGTCCTGGCATGCTTCAGCCTTTCCTACACTTTGAAGGAAGGACACAGAAGGAAGTGAGTGACTGGCATAGGGTACTGGGCATGAGAGAGAGATGCTCACCTGCTTCCCATATTCAGCCCAATGGTTATGCCCATCCAGCCAATGTGAGCAGCTTTCCATCTTGCCGATGGAGCAGGCTTCAGTGATGGACAGATAGTGCAGAAAGGTGACCAAGGGCAATAAAAACCACGGATCATTTTCTGGCAGTCCAGAAAGCATTTGCAGTCAGTCTGCAGCCCTCCAGTGTGCTCTGCAGCACTCCCGGTCTTACATCCTCCTTCAACTCCTTCGGCTGTGGGTCAAAATCTGTGCTATTCTGCACTTAGTTCTCAGCAGCTGCGATTAACCCGCGACTTTCTGGAGGGAGGAGGGACTGACCTGGTTGTGGTGCCCATAGAGAACAGCACCCAGCAGATCCCCTGGGCTGCTGACAGTTAACTCTGGACTTCTGAGGTACCACACCGCGGCCACCCTCAGCTCTCCCACCACCCTCTCGCTCCCCATGCTCGCTCTCCCTGGCAGCAGCCTCTAGTGCCGGCTCTTCCCGGTCTGCCGGCTGGTCCCCGGAGCTGGGCGGGCACCGCCACCTAGGGACGCGGCAGGAGAAGGCTGCGGCACCCCGCGCTGCCCTCCGCCGCCACCGGCACGTTGGTCTGGAGATGCGCCCGCAGGGTGCTCGGCGCACGGCTGGAAAGGAAACGCGAAGGCAGGCAGGATGAGCAGCACTGGCTGTGGCATGGGGGCCATCGAGCTGAGACAAGGGGCACTGCTCGAACACCTTCTCCAGCTGGCACAGGCAGCCAAGCACAACACTTTTGGGTACCCTTCTTGAAGTACTCTCGATTTGTTTCCCCCCTTTATTCTGTGCCATTTCCATTGTCAGTGTCAATCTCAGTGATGCCGAGCACATGGCTGAAGACCCATCTGACAGCTGAAGAACAGATTGGCACCTGGTTTACACTGTTTAAAGTGCATTTCTTTTCTTGGAGTTATTCTGACTAAAAGATCCAGACATTCAGTGTAGTATAGGTACTGCACCCCATTTCATGGTGCAGTCATGCTTAGGGGCTCTCAAACCTACCCTCAAGTCCCGCCTGTTCCCACTCCCTCTGCTTAGGCTGGGGCTGTATCCTTCCTTGTACCAATGTGTCCTTGTGCCTGCTCAGTGGAAGACCCCCCTCTTTCCATCCTCACCTTCGTGCTGCTGTAGCACTGACTGCTTACAATCCACAAAGCACTTCTCACCCCTCTAGTGCCCCTCTCTACAAGCCTTCTCCCACAGACATCAAGCCAACAGACTTTTCACCTTTGAAGTTGATCTCATACTGCTGAGAACCTGCATGAAATCAGAGATTACCTTTCTGATCAGCCTGAAATGCCTTGTCCAACCATGTAGAAGTTACAGTGGCAGCACAGTGGTTTGAAGATTAGGAAAAGGATGGGAATTGTCCATCAGAAAAATAGTTTTATCTTAAATGGCATGCAGAGCAGCATTCTATTTGCTAACCAGGGGCAATCACATACAAGTTGGAGTTTCCCAGTGCACCCCAGCCTTACTCACCTCCCACCAGAAGCTGTGTGCTGAACTCTGCTCCCTCCTCACCACAGCATGCACAGATGATGTCTGGTGGGATGATGTATCCCTGGTGTCCCATCCATCTCTGTGGTGCTTGCCACCTTCTCCTCAGCCCTTTGGTGCAGGGTTGGAAAACATCACCATGGGCCTTGTTTTGCTATTGTTCCCTGTCAGCATGTGGGATAGCTTTCTGGCACTCTCTTCTGCAGTGAGGTTTTAGGATTTCTAAAAGCAAAGAGCACTCTCCCCACCGATAAACACACAGTATAAAAATTGTTTCAATTAAAGCAATTTTGAAAGGCTCTGCTTTGCCTAAGAAAATAAACAGGGTTCAGACCTCGACTTCATGGGTTCCTGAGTGACAGAAATAAAATTATGAAAAGGGTGCCAAATCCATCAAAATGCATGTGCACTGAAGCAAAACATAAGACATGCGTGAAAGGAACTGCTTGCAAAGGGCAAAAGAGATGGCAGCCCCCAACAGGCAGCCAGCACACAGACAGGGAGGGGAGAGGTGCTACCGCTTCTCTGTATCCCTGCCACTGGTTAGTGTCAGCCAGACAGTAACAGCAGCTTTCCATCCTGACCATGGGTGAGCACCAGCATGCAATACATGGGAGGAAAGATGTGGAGGTGGAAGGAAAAACAAATTAGTGCCTGTTAGCGATGGAAATCAGTAATCTCTATTTACACCTTTTCCATCCTCTGTGTCCTCCGCCATCTCTCAGTGCTGCTCTTGCAGTGCCTTCCCATTGCCAGTCTGGGTAGGCGATGTGTGAGGGAACACCTCCGGTCCTGCCACCCTTCACCTTAAGAGGCCCACAGAGTGGAGCTGTTCTTTATGGCATTAATGATGAAGGAAGGGAGAGAAGGCAAATAGCACAATGTGTGTGGCTGGACATCTGAGTCATCTTGTCATCTGCATGCTCAGGTTTCTCTGGACCATGTCTTGAAAGGAAACATGAAGGCAGGCAGAAGTAGAACAGCTATTCAAAAGCTTCATAGTGCTACCGCAGATCCCACTGATGCCACTTGATGCTGGCACTAGAATTTTGCAGCAGTTCGAAAGAGACCAAACAAACCCACAGGAGAAGAGAAATCCATCGAGGACCATTACATACAAGTATGTTGTCTTGGATTAGGAAGTCCCTGAGCTGCATATCCATGCCTGTGAGGGATGTATCACTACCTGCTGCCCTCCTCTTCTCCAGAGATCCAGCTCTTGCCACTGCTGGAGATAGGAGCCAGGCTAGCAGGCTTTGGCATGTCTCTGATCAGCCAATCTTACAAAGAAGGGCATATGAAAAATTGCCAACACAGGCATGCAATGCCGCCTTCTCTATGTTATTCCCACAGAATGAGGTCATTTTGTCTAGTGCTGCTCCCACTTGAACTGGCAGCATGAGCAGTGAAGACGTGTCCTCTTGTGCACATGGAATGCTCCTCTTTTGATCCCTTCACACAACCAGATTCAAACTATCAAATTCCATTCCTCAGAAACAGATGTGGACACTTAAAATAGTACCTATACATGATTTAGGTATTCTTCTTTTATTTTCCTTTGAATAACATTTCATCCTTTCTGCTCACAATAATCAGTCACCCAAGCAACATCCTTCTCAGCAAACAGCCTCACAGTTAAGCAACCACCCTGGCAATACAGAGAAACACAGAATGTCTCTCACACAGATCTCCTCCTACACAGCCTCAGCAAATTCAAGCCTTCTACTTAGTGCTTCCTCTTTCACAGCTACTCTCTTACTCATAGTGCCACATGCACCATGACCTACATCTCAAACTATCCTCCTAATACTTTTCTATTTCTTTGCAGGTGTTGAATACTGTGACTCTGTCTAATCTTTCAGTTGTAGGAATCTCAGAAATTAAATCACAAGGTTAAGCAGAAGAATAGAAAATTTTCTGTATATCCCACATTTCATGCTCTGTCAGATACAAACAGCATCTCACTTCCCCAATTTACACAAGTAGCTTTCTAGCAAGTGGTTTTAAAGATGTACATTCCCTCTGATGAGACAGCTGCTTCTGCTGGTCATGGGGCTATGTGAGGTAAATGAAGGACAGAAGCTACACTAGAGAATCAGCAGCACACCACATGTATTAATTATATTATAAACAAGTAAGTGGCCTGCCTCTAAGGTTTATCTCTCGTTTCTGTAGTCTGCCTTGCTGATCTGCCTGGAACAGCTCCTCCACCTGGGCAGACATCACTGAGGCTGCAGAGCAGATTGAACACTACATAGACTATGGTTGTGACAGTAGAGGTGGCATCAGAAGCTCCCCTGAGAGAGTATCACTGACACCTCAAGGACTGGCCAGCACCAGAAGGACTTCTTCACTAGTGGTTGGCACCTGGAGCTTGGGTTTCAAGGGTGCAGTGAATTTTACCTCCTTCCCATACTCAACCCACTACAAGGAATCATCACCAATTACCAGTGTTTCCATGACACTGAGTGAGCAGCAGGAACCATCAGAAGTGCAGAATTGTCTCAAAAAAAATGAAAGGGAGAAAAAAAAAAAAAAAAAAAAAAAAAAAAAAAAAAATGTACAGGTATG
>NDXB01017926.1:133367-148664 GCA_002631895.1 Agapornis roseicollis
AAAAAAAAGAAAAGAACAAAGAGGGAAGGGATGAGGAGAAGAGGAAAGAAAGAAGGAAGAAGAAAGAAAGAAGGAAGAAAAAAAAGCTATGAGCTTCTGGCAGGTTGCTTAACAAAAGTCTTGAGAGGGAAATCCAAACTCAGCAGTAATTCCTGGATTGTTGTCATCATTTCACAGCCAGAACATTGTCTGGTTTCCAAATCCTCTGGGAAGAGAACAAGTCCTAAAAGGTTTCTGGTTTTCTTTTTTGCCTGTGCTTAAACCCAGGCATGCCATTTGCTGCCCTCTGAGTGTGCTAGTCCCTGGTATATGCGCTGAGCAAATGCCTAACCTTGGTTGGTTAGCAACAGCATTAACTGGCTGTTATCAGTGTTTCAGCTGCAGAAGTCAATACTTCTAAGTTTCTCTGGGTTCCCCAACAAAATCTCAGCAGATGTGGGAGTAGATCACCTGGTGACCAAGTCTATGTTGCTCATGCTGCCCACAGCAACGATGGCCTTCCCAGATGGTATGCAGTGAAGCTTTTGCATTATTTATGAGTCTTATTATTGTGTTTCAGATCAGGAAACTGCCTACATATGGCATGTTAACAGGAGCAAGTAGAACTAGAAGTTGAGTGGGGGGGGAAAAAAAAAGAAAGATTCAAAACTTGATCTGGGAAGGAAAAGAGAAGCTGATGAGTGGGACACATCATGGAGCCAATCAGACTAACTCAGATTACACAGAAACAGCAGCAGCTGGAGGAAGACCTGGTGGGAAAAATACAGTTTTGATAGTGCTGTCACAAAGCTTAGGTTTGGTTTGTAGCCTACAGTTTCATGCCGTGAAACTAATCACATCTCAGACAACATTAAAGAAATGTAGAGAACATTATCTTAGTAAGGAATTTGAGCTGTGCAGTAAAAGAAGAAACAGGAAGCATTTTTTGACGACATTATGATAGATGTGAGAACTTTCAGTCAAAAAAGTTATATGAATGGAGGGGTTGTATAATTGCTAATAGGACATTAGATTGTGTGAGATTTGAAGGGGAAAAAGGATTTGGAAAGCACTCTTAGAACCTGCTTGAGATGAGAGGCAAAAGGAAGGTCAGCTGGCCTTTAGGACAGAAGATTAGATTACAGCTTGAGACAGATGCTACAGAGTATAGGTATAAAAAATCATAAACCTAAAGGAACTTACAAAACTGGAAAACAAACTGGAAGATGCAATAGGCTATCCACAAAATGCAGTCAGAAAGACTCTGCAATAAGCAAGAGTGAAAGCATGCACAAAGTGTTACCGAAAGCAGAGACCAACACAACTTCTAATATCTCCTTTGGACTTAAAGGAAAAGCCATTTGAAAAGAAAAAAGTATAATAAAGGAGATCAAAACTGAAGATAGAGCCCAAAAATATGATTCCAAGAACATACAGTGAAATAAAGCTTCTCTTCGGGAAGGGGTAAAGACAGTTTCCTCCAGCAGTGGAGGATATCATGTGTGGACACTTCCCAAGTATTTACAGGTTGAGCACTGGTGCGCTGGTTAATTGTTCCTCTGATATTGCAGTAAAGGATGTAGTAAAGAATGGAAAATCTAAGCTTATTAAGAACAGCTTGATAAGGATCAGGTCAGCTTTTATATTGCTCCTACTTGTAAAGTAGATGTAAAAGGAAACTTGGAAAGACAGCTTGAGTTGCTCAGAGAAATAATGCCTAGAACTCAACACACCAGACAACAGGGCTCATCAAAAGAAAGACTGCAAAAGAATGGGTAAACCCAGAAGTTTTTCCCTGAACCACTAAAGTCTGATTCTTACAAATCTGTCTCCTGCAGCCACAAACTGAGGACTACTGCCCTTCCCCAAACTCTCAGTCCCCCATCATTACCAGAGCTACAGAGTGATCCGGAATCATTATTCCCTCAATCCAGAAATAGCCTTGTTAAATAATGCAATAATTGAGCATGTCATGCCAAAACCAATATCTGTGCTTTCTTCACCTGTCACCTATGCAGTGGTCATGCCAGGTTATAGGCTCAGGTTGATTTTTAGAAATTTAAATGCTTTGGAAAATAGCAAGCATGTTCAGTCAAGCATCAGGTTTCTGAAGTTTAATCACCCTGTCATAAATTCTGTCAAAACTGTTTAAAAGGATTCTTAAAAATGCTGAAAAGTCAAGTTTTGCACTAGTAAATTAAATGAAAGCCCAAAAACTTGCTGAGATGTTATTTAACAGAAAGCCTAGAACAGGTCCTTGAGTATGTAACCCAACAGTGTAAAAGCTAGGGACACTGTGAAGCACCACAGAAAAATCAATTAGAAATACACTATGATGAAAAGATCACTCAAGCTAACATCTTGGCAGGCAGAGAAAAATACAGTACATCTAAGTATGTAGAAGAAATGCATTATTTATATGGGTACAAAATGCAATTGATCCTTCTGAATTGTTGCAGTTTCCTGCAAAGTGACTGGTAGAGAAATCACTGGAGAAGCTGCTGATGCCTGCAGCAGCCCCTCCAGGAGATCATGAAGAGAGGCTGCTCCAGGATAAGTCTATCCCAACACCTGCCCATCCAGCACTAGGCTGGCTGGCAGGAAAAGCAGCAAATTCCACAGGAATCTGCTTGGCTACTCCTGGTGTTCCTCAGGTCAGATGTTTCCCACCACCGTCTCAGTGACTCTGAAACTGCCAGTCCCATGCATTTGAGTCAGAAGACGTTTAGCCTTTCCTCAACAGGGCAGGGAGATCTTAAAACACTTTTCCTTTTTTAGGGGAAAAAATTAATGAAAAGACCACAGACCAGATCCACACTTCGTGCCCACCAACAACTGCACATGAGAAATCCCTACAAACCATCAGCTACATCTAAAAGGGTGCTGAGGAATGCTTTCTGCTCAGTACTTCAAAGGCACCCAGGTACTCCACAGGTAGCACGAGGTTCAGGTCCAGAAGAAATTTTTGGAAGTTTATAACACTGAACAAAACTGCCATGAAGAAGTATTCACAGATTAAGTTGCTTTTCATTCTTACCGGTGGTTTCTGATCTTGGTGCCTCACTGACCAATATAATCCTAAATCTTTTACCATTCAAATTTCTTCTGGAGGTGGGAGTACTGTTTTGGGGAATGACACAGTGGAAGATTGGGAGCCTGAGAGAGTGCGAGATCCTCAAGGAGCACTTCCACTTCAGATCTGATACTCCAACACCTACAAAGCCCATGGTAGCTACATCTCAGCAATCCCACACCACAGTGCACTGTTACAGCTGCTCATACCCCAAAGCTCACCTTGCTGGAAACAGCTCTCTCCCACACAATGGATAGTTTCTTCTATCATAGCAGAGAAGAACAGGGAAAGATGGTTTGTACAAGGTCAATATTCCACAGAACGTTTTCTCTAATACCAGAACCATTCACAAACACCTCCCAGCTCTTGTCCTGCCCAAGGGCTGGGCACACAACCTTTCCAACAAGCTGATGGAGCAAATCCATGCCACATTGCAAGAACCAAGGCAGGGAGATGGCTGGAAATGATCATTACTCAGTCCCTCCCCATCTTCATGAGCCTGGAAGATGGGAGGCAGCAAGGGGAAGGTGGTTGTGAGTTGTCCTGAGTTCAGCAGTAGCAGTTATTTTTCTTCTCTTTAGTAGCTGGTGCAGTGCTGTTTTTGACTTTCAGCCTGGGAAAAACACTGATAACACCAATGTTTTTAGTTGTTGCTCAGTAGTGTTTACTCTGACCAGGGACTTTCTCAGTCTCATGCTCTGCCAGGGAGGAGGGGAAACCAGAAGGAAGCAGAGACAGGACACCTGACCCAAACTAGCCAAAGGGGTATTCCATACCACAGCACGTCATGTTCACTATATAAACTGGAAGCAGTTACGTGGAAGGCTAGATCACTGCTCGGGCCGGGATGGGTATCGGTCGGCAGGTGGTAAGTGGTTGTATTCTCTCCCTTTGTTATTTCCCTTAATATTATTACTGGTGGTAGCAGTAGTGATTTGTGATTTGTGTTATACCTTAGTTACTGGACTGTTCTTATCTCAGCCTGTGGGAGTTGCATTCTTTCAATTCTCCTCCCTATCCCTCCAGGAGCAAGGGAGGCAAAAAGAGGAGTGAGCATGGTTCTGAGTTACCAGCTGGGCTTAAACCACAGCATGGATGAAGGTGATTTTGGGTGAAGGCTCAACTGTGGTAGACAAGATTAGATCACTAACTTGCACAAGAACAACCTTTATGTTTCTTCAGAAGAAGTGGGACACAGAAGTGCACTAACTGTAGGATCTCAAGGACTCATTGTAGTCAGCTGCCTTTCTGACATCTTCTAAGGGCACTGATTGTGCCTGAAGACAGCAGGCTTTACGAAAGCTGATGAGATCCTACATACATCCCTTATCTTGGTTCTTCCCACTCATGGCATGAACCACTTGTGAGTCCTTTGCTGAATTACAACAGCTTTTACAGCAAGACTGTTTCAAAATAAAGCATTAATTTTCGTTTCCATACTATTGATCACCCAAAATGTTATCCCACCATCCACCAAATTTCAAGTACTATGTCTATCAACCAAGCTGTCCCCTGTCCCTCAAAATGGGAGCAGCAGGGCAAATCAAAACAGAATCATAGAATCATAGAATAGTTAGGGTTGGAAAGGACCTTAAGATCATCTAGTTCCAACCCCCCTGCCATGGGCAGGGACGCCTCACACTAAACAATGCCACAAACAGCTTCAGTCTGCAGACTGGGAAAGGGAGTGGTTGCACCAGTGGCCACCTCACACAAACCCTCTTTGCTGCACTGGTCACTGCCGCAAGCACTGGCTCCACGGCCCATGTGGGACACTACCATGTGCAGTCACTGCCATGTGCAACATGTGCATGTTGCATTCAGCAACTTCCTCATTGTTAGTACGATGGTGCGATGGGGATCTAACTTCATCACCTGCAATGTCCCTGCTTCTCTTAAGATCAACACAGTGGGGACAGAGCAAGGACAGGGTACCATAGAGATGGGGAAACTTGACACAGAGCAACATGAGAAGAGCTGTCAGCAACGTGATCAGGAAACAAAGTTCCTTGCCAGTATTGATTAAAAATCCTCCAGGATGCAGGAGCTTTCTGCCATTTACTGGAAAAACAGGCCATGATTCCTCTCTTGTGCACCATGATGCAGTTACGTCGCTTTTCCTCCTTCCACATTCTCCACCCAGTCTCCCTTTGGCACATCAGCACCATCACAGGTAGGACGCATGCCTAAGTGACTGCTATCAGTGAGTCAAGTTAATCATACATTCAGCAGTGAGGCTTTCAAAAGTGGTAGGTGTCACTGCACCAGGGTATGCAAGGCGGGTACATCCCCATCTCAGGCTAGAAATAAGGTGGAGATTAAAGTTCCGCACTTTCTGCTACCAAAAGCCTATGCCCCGAAATCCTTCGGGAGACTGATATTGGTTTGCTGCATTACAAAATGTTCTAAAGCTACTACTAAAATTGAATAGTATAAAAAAAAATGTATTGAAGTGTAATTTCTTCAGTGTAAATTCAAAGGAGAATCCAGCATTCATTACAGGATCCTGCAGTGGGTATTGCAGCTGTACTCCAAGATATAGGCAGGGTAAATCTGATGCTTCTCAAAGATGACAAAGATAGAAGGGTCTGTTGGGTCATCCACGCAGCTGTCATAAAGTCGGTTTGAATTGCTGTCTCTGAGTGGAGGGCGAAGGTGTTTGGAGTTTCCCTGAACAAAGTCTCCCACAAGAACGTTAGCTACAAACATGCTGTAGCGACCACCTTGAGAGGAACAGAACCCATGAGAATAGCTGGCATCTCTGGCAAAGTAGCTTCCTAGGGACCAGAAAAAGACAAAGGAAAGACAGTATGTGAACTGAGGAACAAACATCTTCTATCAGCACTTTGGCAGCCAGCAGTTCAACAGCCCCAGGTAGCTCTATACACGTCTTTGCCAGGTGTTCCCACATCAGCTTATTTTAAAGCATTGACAGTCTACAGCCACATTTTGCCACCAGCATCCCAGTTCCACCTATCTAAGAGCTTTGCTGAAGAGCAGGAACCTGAGGCAAAGACAGCTGGTTTTAGCACCTCCCAAACTGGGATTGATATAGATGCTGCCTGCAGCAATGCAGTTGCCTGCAGGTGACTGCCCTAATGGCAAAGAGCAGGAGTCGGGGACACTTGGTCACCTCACACCCACTAACCCTGGCTGGAATCTGCAGTCTGTGCTGCTACAGCCCCTGAACCTACACTTCAACACTCGTACCTTTCCCATACATTGTCCCATGAGTCCCACACATCCTCCAGTCGAAGTTCTGCTCACAGATGGCAGGTATGTGGGACGGACCCGTCCCATGGAACAGGAGCCTCTCATCCACAAACTCCAATTTACTGAGCTTCTTCATCTGTTCCTTTTGCCTAGGGACAAAAAAAAAAAGAATAAAAATGTGTTAGCCTGGTTCAAATGAGGACAATTTCCCAACAAAACTCCTCCCACTTTGGGTCATGGAGGAACAGTGACACAAAGCACTCTCAGTGGGGTTACTGCCTGCTTTGCACTCTGTTGGCATCCTGCTGCATAGCTGGCTCCTTCAAGCAAAACAAAATGTTCTCAGCATCATTATAGACTGTGTCACCCACAGCTTCATACCACATGAGAGCGTAAAGAGACAGACATCTCTTGACTGAACTGGTCAGTTCCCAGGTTACATAAATCCTGAATGCATAAATAAGATTATAAAACTGTGCTGTATGACGCTGCAGTGAAGATTGTATAATATCTACCCTTATCTTTATCACATAAAATGTCCTTCAAAAAAAAAAAAAACCAAAACCCAACCAAACTCCTATGTGAAAGAGGCTAAAAGAAAAAGAATAAATCTGAGATTTCACAGCTCAGACACGGTGAAGGAAAATAACTTTTTTAATAACACTACTAAGAAAACACCCCTCCACATTCCCCCCCAACATGCTAGGTTACATGATGAGAGGCTCATTTCTACACACACAGAAGAACAGAAACAACCCCAAAAACCTGATCAATAAAAAGAGGAGCACCAGCAACTCCCAGGGACCAGGGGGACACTCAGCACTGTGAGTGGTGGAAAAGGTGCAGAGCAGCTCACGGACATGAGGAAAGTACTCCCTGTGAGAGTGTGGGACTTGTTATGCAACAGAGGGAAAGAGTGTTTGAGGATTTCACCATACTTATAATGCCATGTTTAACAGAAGAACTGCAGGTGAGAGAAGGGAGGGACCAAGATGGTCTGAGGAGGAACAAACATGGGGAAATAGGTGGATAAGGAAGTACAAAAAACTGGTTGTGTAAAACCAGGCAACTGCCTAGTCAGTAGGCTTGTCTGGCCATGCCCTGTGCCTGATCAATGCAGTCTGCCAGATCTTCTCATTAAACTCCATTTCTAATTCTTACCTGGGTGATGCAATCTCCAGCCTGTGTGTATGTTCATGTATGTGGGTCTGGGTGCAGCAACTGGAGTAGGACTTTGGGTCACAAGACCATATTTCTGCACTGCCAGCAACTGAGGGTGTGAGTGTCAGTGTGTGATCACTAGCCAACATAAAGCTGGATAGCCAGGGTGGAGGGTCACTGGCTTGGAAGCCAGCTTTCAGAGCAGTCATAAGTCTGGGAACATGTGCTAAGCCTCACTTCTAGCTGGACCTGGCAGACATATATGTGGCAGTCTCACCTCTGCTGGGCTGCTGGATTTGGCAACTCCTAATGCAGATAATGGAGGACAACAGATCAGGAAATACCAGTTTTCTGCTACCATAAGGGTAATGAAATAGAATAGATACAAACCACTGAAAAACTTGCCAAAGTGTTGGGTTCTGGATCCTCTGTAATCGGTGGATGAAGTAATCCTTCATCGTCTTCTCAAACAGGTTCTTAATTTTATTGTATTCGAGGGAAGTGCAGCTGACCTCTACCAACTAAAAATTTTAAAACACCAAAAATAAGGAATTACTGACAGTAACAACTCCTAGTCCTTCCAAAGGACTCACAAACCTCCTCAAGTCAGATGCAAAGCCCTACCATTAAAATCCCAAGCTGCTTCTGTCTTTCCAGTTAACCTTCCTCTCCCCACCTTCACGCTCACTCCCCATGTGGAAGCACAGGCACTAACTGAGGGAAATGAATGCAATCCCACATGAGCTTCCTGTAGTGGGCACACCTCCACATCTACATTATTTTTACTTCAGAGTAACCTAAAGATGAAATGCACAGCAGTGTTCAGGCTGGAAAAGAGTATCAGTTTCACCTTAATTTGACACCCCAGCTCCTTCCCTACAGGGCTAAGTCCTAGTTTTTACTACATCAAATAACATTGGAGGAAATACTACAACACTCCCTTTAGATGCAGTTTATCAGAGGATCAGGTGCCTTCAGTGAGTGCAAAGGACAAGACCAGAAATGGCCAAAGGGCCTTTCTTATCCTGTGTGGTATGTGTTGGAGACCTCAGAGAGCCTCCCAGGAGACACAGCTCTACCCTGAATGTGAAACTGTCAGTCTTGTTTCACTTCATAGTTAATTGTTTTATAGGATCTGTTTAATAGCTGGGAACACCTCAATCACCTTGGGTCATATTCTCAGAAAAATGAGTACAGGATCCAGTTTGCCCTACAAATTGAAGAGCTGGAAAGACCTACCTTGAACCCAATATCAGGCAGTGCAGATTGGTCCCATTCTGGAGGACAAACAAAATGGGATAGAGTCGTGTTTGGGCTGCAGAAAAGAAAAAGGAGCGAGTCAGTCCACCATACTCCCAGTCAAATCTCCCTTTCAAAGAATACAGCTGCTGGCTGTATGTCAGCCTTAGGGCATTCCCAGACTTTCATTTTTGTTTTACTTTCCACATAGCCATCATCCCTTTCTCAAGTCCAGATTTCCACACATATCCTACTGGCACTAATGCATCCCTTGGCAGGCAGGAGAGCTTCAAATGAGAAGTAGCATGCCCCTAGCCAGGTGGTTTGTACAACTGCTCCAGCTAGACCTCTCCACATGTGCTGCTTGAACCTCTGCTGGGAAACAAACATATAAGCCCTCTCCCTCCATGGGGCCACTGAGCTCTCAGTCACTGGCCAGACCTGTCCCAAGGACCAAGAGTGTCAGGAGGCTGCGGTGGATAGCTCTGCCCTGCAGGCACTACTGCACCAGTCATTGCTTAACGACTTCCAGCACTAACGCCCTCCTGCGCACACGCATGTTTTAACCCGGGAAATAGGAGCATTAGAATCCATTCACGAGCTGCAGTTTGTTTTCTTTTTGAATCAACCACACTTGGTTGAAGTAACCTTTAAATTGAACCCCTGGCTTCAAATGCACTGCCTGCTGGTGAGTTTCTAAAGCGAAGATAGCTGTTTTTAAAAGAAAGCAGTAGCACAATTAAGTTCTACACCAGACATGCTCAAATCCTGTCAACTTCCTTTAAAAACAGCCATAAGATAAGGTATCCCAAATAAGTGCATCCAGTTCACTTCATTAGAAGGATTTAGTCTGTGTTTTTATTTTACCCTCAGCTTTCCAGAGGATAGCATCTGTGTCTGCTCCACAGCTCTCAACACTGACAGTCCCTTGTTCCTACACTGTACACAGTTTATTTAGGATTGTCAGAGCATAAATCAAGGAATAAAAATTATTGGCATAGTTGTGTCAGCCCTATGTGGCCTGGCCTTGCACTCACAGCGAGAATAAACCTACAAGGGGTCTCTTACAGCTGCCAGAGGCTGTCACCAAACATCCCTCCAGCAAACTTCACAGAAGGGTTTCATAATTTACAAGTACTGCTACTGCAGCATTTGCCATTAAAATGATCAGCAAAAGGTATCTACAAATTAAAAAGTCTAACATTGAATTCTACACTGGTAGGAGGAACTTCTCAACAGGAAGGTGCTGTCCCCTAGAAGCATTATTAAATAATAACAAATGTATATTACCTTCTGTCTTGTCCATCTTGAGAGGGCAGAAATTTTGGCCGCCGGGCAACTTTCCTTTCAGTTTTATAGCACAAGTTTGTTTGGACCATGCCTTGAAAAAACCCACAATGACTCAATAATTAGGTATTTTTTTGTCCAGGGACACACACTCTTAACTGTTTATAGAGAAAAGGAGGTACCCCTGAATATCATAGCACAGTGCTCTCTGTACCACAGACAACCCACTCCATACTTTGAAACCATTCCCACTTGTGCTGCTTCTGCTTGGAGATCAGCAAGGTCAGCACCTGCTAGCACAGGTCCTGAAGCTCAAGAGCACCCAACCACCAGCAGCACCTGCACATCCATTCACATCCAGGCTATTGGACAGACAAAACCACATCTGATGTCAGGCCTACAGCAACGAAGAGCTTTCAGTAGGATGGAAGTCATAAATCTAGCTTTCCTGGCAGTGCAGGATTGTTACTGGTGCTAAGAGGAAAGTCTGTCCTCTCTTCTTGGTCCTGTAACAATATCACAGAGTGCATGCTGTGTGACATGGCTAATTACTCATTGTTTCCTCCTTTAAACACCACTCTAGTCATGCCAGGAAACCGATTTAAAGTTTGGAAAGCTAACAGGAATTTTAAGATGGATGAATAAATGAGAAACAGAAAAGCATTTCTTATTGTCCTTTTTCACTCTGTGCAACCAGCCCTAAATTTTACTTTGCTCACTGAGCGCTCTAACTAGCTTGCGAGACATCTACCATAGGCTGACTTCTTTATCCTTTGACTTTTCAGTGCATTATTATTTTTGCATTTTCTTGTTTCTCCTCTTTAGTTGTATAAACCCAAATGCATAAGTCAGATATCACAAAGTGTTTAATCTCTTCTTCTAAATACATGATATTGTCAGAGATGCTTTTTTGACTACCTATGCACAAGTTTAGAAGTTTGAGCATCTCAAAACTGCAGAGATGTACATACTGCTCGAGTTCTGCTTGGAGAAAAGCTACGGGAGGAAAAAGACCTGTCCAAAGAAACCCAGACACAGGGTGAATACTCTGCATGAAGGCTATGTTAGAGCCAGCTACACTGTGTAATGAACTTAAAACAAGGAGATACTTTACCATTAAAGTTTAATATATACATTTGAGAACCAGCCTTGAATAACACAAAGCCTTGCTGGTCATCTTGGAATTCCTTCTCTAGAACTTCAGATGTTACTGCGGCACAGCAGTGATCTGGATGCTATAGAAAAGACAAGGAAATTACACCTGTTGGAAACCAGCCTTTTGTTTAGGTGACACAAATAACAGTGTTTCCCCAGCCTTTGTCACAGAATGCCATTTTGAACTAAGCCTCTAAGGCTTCAAGCATCTTGTTTTTCAGTGACAGATGGGTACCCCACAGAGAACTGCTGCTTGCAACCCCACCAACAAAGCAGCCTTCAGCCTGCGTGGTCAGCTTCAGGTAAATGATGTCTGTCATCTCTCAAAACACATCCACTTTCAAAGCCAGTCCTTTGAAAGCTGTCACAGAGTAGCAGTACTGCTTTGTGAGACAATAAGGCAAATCCACCGGTGCACAGAGCAGCAACGCAAGGGCACCCAAGGATGGCTTAACAAGAGATTTTTGTCATCAACAGGAGATGGATCTCACCTTCTTCCCATATTCAATCCACTCCCCAGAATCATCGAGCCAGTACCAGGCATACTCCATTTTGGGAGCAGATGGATGAGTCAGAAGATACCACAGGCTCAGGACAGCCGACTGATGCCTGGCTGCTTGCTTGGCCCTAGCACCAGAAGAGAAATAGAGATTAAAATATGGGTCTTTTCCAAAGCTGCCAAACTATTTGATATCCCTGATCTGATCAAAGTCTAGTCACTTCTCAGGAGACCCTTCCAGCTGGGAAGCACAGATATGGCCCAGAACCAAAGAAGTGAAGTTTGTACATTTATGGGGCATGGTAAGCAGCACAGAAATGACCCTGACTTCTGTGGCTTGGACCAGAGTCACTGCTTTTCTCTAAAATATATCTTTCTAAAATATACATTGGAAGAAAATACAAGTTGACACAATAAACTCAGCTCATCACATGAAGGCCAATGGTGCCACATGGCTAACAGGAGTATGATTTAGCTTCTAGGCAGTGTGTGATCAGCTGCAGAAGTCAGAGTGCCTTCAGAAGGCATTGATAACATCCTTTAATGTTCAGGGAAGCAAAGCAGCCACTCAAAGGTACAGTACTGAGCACAGGTGCCCAGATGCTGGCAGTGTGGGCTGCAGGAGTGGTCTCAGTGAGAAGAGACCAGGAGGTGCTGGACAGCCAGCTAAACAAACTCACTGCAGACCATAGCTAAGCCCATTAGCAGGGGAGCATTCAAAGGCACCACCAGCTGTCTTCTGCCCTGGAGACACAGGACCTACAAGGAAAAGAAGATGAAAGAGGTAGCCACCAATAATTCAAATTCAGAGGGTTTTACTTTGCTTGCTGCTGGGCTCCAGTCTCCTTTGAATGTTCAAGTTCTGGACTCAGACAACATTTTTCTAGGCATCTCATCATTTCTCTGCTCCTATAACATTCCTCTATTGAGGAGCATATACACACACATGAGAGCTCCCACCTGCATGCCATGGAGTTTGCAAACGTGTGTGGCTGAGCCACTTAGAGCTGCCTGAAAAATTTGAGCACAGTATTCAAACTGAAACTAAATGATCATTTATCCTGCTCTGGCACACCCTTCATCCTTTGGCAGGGATCACAGGCATTCAGTGCGAGCCAGTCAGATAAAATCATTACAGGAGAAGCTTTACAGAGCTGGTTGCAGTACTAAGGTCCACAAACAAAGGCTTGGCAACCCTGGACTGCCAGAACAAATTGCAAGGAAAGATCTGAGTCTCCTTTACAGCCTTTGCTTGCTCCAGCACTGTCTTCAGACCATGGTTGTTCTTTGTACACAGTGACACCCACCAGGCCTGTTCCTAAAAATTGCTCCCAATGCATTTTCTCTCAAATCCCATTGCAGGAGACTCATGAGATCCAGCACTCCTCGGAGACATTTTCGGATGTGGCTGTCCTTTTACTCCCCTCTGCACAGCAGTGTGCTGCTGCTGCCACAGCACAAGAATTTGAAGTTTGTGGATTTGAAGGGGTGAAGGGGAAATGGAAACAAAAGCACAGGAGTGGGGTGGGCTAATGTTTCCAGGCAGCTTTTCTGCATTGCTCCCCTCCCCCCGTTCCCTCTCTCCCTACTCTGTAGACTCTTGCCAGCTCCCCTGCCAAGACGCAGGGCTCCAAGTTTGCCCTGACATCAGCTTTCAAAAATGTCTTTCTGTGCACTACTTTCACTTTCGCTTGCTCGGTTTCTGCTACTTGCAAGGATTTTCCAGTTACCAACTGACCCCAACTAGAAAGAAACAGAAGTGAAACACTTCATAAAGCAGATAGATAGAAATATTTCTCTAGCAAGGCAGGGAGTATCCTTCACCATCTGCAGAATCACAGAATCGCAGAATCAACCAGGTAGGAAAAGACCTCTAAGATCATCAAGTCTGATCATTACTGCAGGACTGCCAAGTCCACCACTAACCATGTCACTGAGGCCTCATCTAACAGAGATTTTGAATGATTCCAGGGACAGTGATACCACCACTTCCCTAGACAGCCTGTTCCAATGCCTGAACACCCTCTCTGTGAATTAATTTTTCCTAATATCCCATCTAAGCAGCTGGAGGCTGTTGCCTCTTGTCCTATCACTTGTTACTTGGGAGATGGGTCCAATATAGAAAAAGCAACTTCATGCCACATTTTCTCATTTATGCTTCTCCCTTATGTAGAAGAAAGAACAAATTAATGAAGATACAAACACAGCTTACAGGTATCCTTCTAGCAGACCTTAAAGCAAAGCCCACAAATAATGAAATCCACAACTTAGAATCATAGAATCATTAGGGTTGGAAAGGACCTTAAGATCATCTAGTTCCAATCCCCCTGCCGTAAGCAGGGACACCTCACACTAAACCATGCCACCCAACTTTTTCTTTCCCCTTCCCTCCCAGTTCAGCAGCACCCCAGGAAAGCCTGACACACACTGCCTCCCCAGCTCCCCTACTCACAGTCTCACTTGCCAAGCTGTCCAGTCACCACCCTGGGAGCCAAAGGCATCAGCTGTGAGCTCACCAGTCAGATGAGCCTCTGAACCTTTGCACTACACGTGAAAAGTCCCCCTGGTGCAATCTGACCTTCAGAAATAAAATACAACTGGTCTGCAAGACCTTCCCATGAACTCCAAACTGCACATGCCTGTACCTCTCTGTCTCTCTCGAAGTCTCTCTCTGCAGGACATTATGGGTGCCTCTCCCCTAGCCACTGACCTTTAGGAAAGGGAGTTGAGTAATGCTTCCGGTTACTGCGTCACACACATGCACATCTGCCAAGCATGAGCAGACTGGCCAGGTACAGCTGATGTTTTTCACAGATGCCTTAGTAAAATCAACATCCCTACAAACCAGCATAGTTTATCCCTGTGAAATGGGATATCTCCAACTGTTTGGTTCCTGATGTCACACACCAGGACCTACCTTGAACCAGTTCCTTCCAGTGGCTGGGGATATTTAGGACTGCCTCTTTCCAAGATTCCTGCTTGGAGCAGCTTCTGCTGAAGATCATTCTTTGACAGCCAAAAGCTGGAGTTCCCTTGCAAAGAGAACCCCAAATTTCAATGCAGAAAGTGGGTGCATCTCTTAACACACTCTCCCTGTTGGTTATCTTACTGTCTGCGGGTGCTGAAATATGCAGCGCTGCATGGAGCAACCCAAACCAGTGCAGAGCAAGCAGAGAGCCTAGTGGGGCAGGCTGTCAGCCCCCACAGAGCTCTGTACCATCCCTAGTATTTATATTTCTTTACCTTGAAGGCTGAGCCTCTGCCCTGCTCTTCCTGCATGGAAATCAGAGAAATGCTAGGAGCTTATCAGTTTGACCTCCAGCCTTTCAGTCTAAAAAGCTGACTGTTTCCCAGGAAAGCCGTGAAGCATAAAGCTTAATAACAGTTCAAGGAGTACGCAGTAAGTAAACTTGTTCAGATGCAACCTTTATTTATTCTCCTTTGGTTACACAAACTATATTCAGCTGAATTGCCCAGAACTTTTTTATTTCCTTATAATCTAGTCAGACCAGATAAGTGGAGTTGGAAACTCAAAAATCTCTATTTTAGTTTCTGGAAAGGCTGCACTCTGAGTGCATTTTATAGACACAATATGAAACCCCAACCCTCCACACCCCCCCCCCCCCCCCCAAAAAAAAAAAAAAAAAAAAAAAAAAAAAAAACAAAAAAAGAATAAAAAAATAAAAATTTT
>NDXB01017926.1:148704-180321 GCA_002631895.1 Agapornis roseicollis
AACCCTCCACACCCCCCCCCCCCAAAAAAAAAATACCCAAATAAACAAAAAAAAGGCCACAAATGTGATTAAGAAGTTGAACTTTGTTTCTTCCCCATCTGGCCTTTCTTGCCTGGCTTTTGACCTCCCATGTAGTATCTGGTTCTCAGCTCCAAAATTGCACAACCTTTTATGCTTCCCTTTGACTGATGAGATTTATAGGATCAGGTCCCACAGGTTCACTTTTGCACATGTGAATTCTGTAGTAAAAAACTCTCCTGAACTGAAGCCAAGAGCTTCAGCAGGCATGAGATATCAGCTCTAGGAAAAACATTCCAGCTTGGTAGAAAATGTTTATATGGCTTTTCTGGCAGCAGCATACCATCCTCTCTAAACACACAACTCACCATAAACTGGAAATGAGCTCACTGTGAACTGATACTTCCTGAACACCGTGGGTTTTATTTTTGTCACTTTCAACTGCAATGTCACCTGCAGAGCTACTGAACCTCTGATTTCTGTCAGTATAACTGTGGTACTATATCTGTCTGCATTTCCAGTACCTGACAGGTCTTAGAACAGACATCTTACACATAGCCTTGCAAGATTATATTCCTGCATATTCAGCAGAGGCATCTTAGTGTTGTTTCCTTGCATACGTAAGTGATTTATCATGTATAAAATAACCATTGTCCAACAGGCATGACAATTACTTATTTGTCCTCTCAGGAATTTCAATTCTTATTGCTTCCCTGCTTCACCCTTTCCATGCATTTATCTGCAGACACACAGAAGTTCTGTTGCAGTTTCGGACTGCTCCAAGGTTTGATGCATATGAGTGCTGATGCTACAGCGTGAGCATACCGTGCTCACAGGGGTCCTGTAGCACAAAACCAGGTTGGTAGCACCTCATGCTTCTATCTCAAGATGTGGAAAATCCCCTCAGCCCATCCCTAAAGGGGTGGACTCAGTCTGTGTTTGGGTGATGGGGCTCACCTGGTCTTTTGCAGGTTGGTCTTTTGCATGTTGGTTCCCCAGCCACCCACACCAGAGCCTGGTCATGGGGATGCTGCGGGAAGGTGTGCCAGGGGGTTCAACTTCAGTGAAGTCCAGTGCAAGGGTGAGCAACCCATGTCTGGGAGCCTGGAAACACTTCCAGCTCTTGTTTGAAACCACATCATCCTTTAAAACTGGTACCCTTGAGTAGATTGTGATGGTTTCCCCAGTAGGACTGGATTTCCTGTTGGACAATGTCCAGCAGCTTCTATATTCAACTGCAGGAGGGGAGGGGAGAAACGAGCAACGAGCCCTGCAACCACAGTGCTGCTATCCCAGCTTAACTCAAAGGATCAGGAAGCAGTCATAGCAAGAAAAATTATACTCAATTGCTTTGAAAAAAACCCAGCCAAAACCAAAACAAAAATCCAAACCAAACCAAACCAAAAAAATACACCAACCTCAACTTATTAAGTTCTAAATCTTGATGGTAAATTTTACAAGTTTCAGTAGATTACATTGGGTTTACTACAAGTACATAAATGCTTGATACAAAAGATTAAAAATGCTCCATGTTCTGCTATTCCTCTCTCCAGTCACCATTAGAGGAGTCTCAGCATACTGGTTCCCCTCTTTTAGGAAAAGACTAACAATTAACTGATAGGGAGTAGCCAGTTACTGTTTTATCTGGACATAACATTGACACATTAATAATGGAAACCAAAGTAATCCAACAATGGAAACCTTTCTTATGTCAATAGTTCAAATAAGCATTTATGTATTGGTTCAGAGAGTCATTTGACTGCATATTTGAAGTTAAATCTCTGACATGAAGTCTTTCGTGTCTTCTTACAGCATCAAAAAATGCACACATTCAGGAATCTGCCCAAGCCTTATCTAGCTGAAGTCTTGTCTAACTAAAGGAGAAAATGAATGTCACTGAAGCTGGGCCAAAAATCTGAATTTTCAACTTCATTGGTGAGGATCGGGACTAGGGAGGTGGAGGAAAGATCAGGATCTACTTTATTATATTCTTGTTAATATTTAACTGTTTATTTTTAAATGTGTTTATGCATTTTGAAAGGTCATTTCAGAAAAATAAAACTTTTAATTGAAAATTTAAATTTCAAAACAAAATAAGCTTATTCTGCTTATGCAATAAAACAAAGCAAAACATGCTCACCTTACTTTGTTAATACTTAAATTTCAAGGGGTTCGCTTTCTGGTGAACTAAGTTTAATCCCCCTGCCTCTTACTTTCCAATTCATCTACATTAAATCTAATTTATTCTCCCCACACATTTCCTTTCTTAATACTTGTCCACAGCATGGCTACTACAGCATTTTGGTTTGAAACCTGCATTTGGCCTCTATGTATTGGCCTCTAAGGTCTGCAACATACTCCCTCCCTCTATTTGCCAAGTTAGAAAACTAAAAGATAGTGTGAGTATACACACACATACACTATTTTACTGAGGACTGGGCTAGGCTGCAAAATAGGATCTTGGTTTAGAAGACACTCTGAAGGCAAAGCAACTTCATTTCACAGAAGTAGATTGCTCTGCTAAAAAAGAGAGGGGCAGAACCAGATGCGATGCACTCATCCCAATCCCCATCACCAAATTTAGGAAAACTTGCTGCAAGGTTTTGGTTCAGGCTCATTCTCATTTGCAGCAATTAAAAGAACAGTAGCGTGGCCTGGTTTTGGTAGGATCAAAGGTATCAGAAACAAAGTAAGTAGATTTTACATTCTCATGTGAGTTCTGATGGTTTTCTCAGTAA
The DNA here is from genome assembly GCA_002631895.1 of Agapornis roseicollis. Taxonomy (NCBI): domain Eukaryota; kingdom Metazoa; phylum Chordata; class Aves; order Psittaciformes; family Psittacidae; genus Agapornis; species Agapornis roseicollis. The sequence continues at coordinate 151,461 of NDXB01017926.1, forward strand.
GTCTTGATTTCTTGTTGGACTACTTCCAGCAGTAACTGTAGTTTATGTGTAAGATAATCTGAAAGAGGGGGGAAAGAAAAATGTTTAGTCCAGAGGAAGTCTTGAGATATGGCTAAAATCAGAGCATTATCTGTTGGCCAGAGCTCCTTATGTTAGCAGATCACTGTATCCATTTCCTTGCTTGCTGTATGTTTTCTTCAGTTCAGTGGTTACAGATACACCTCAGCCCAACACCAGATCAAAAGAAAAAAGTTTCATAAATGAAATTATAAATTAAACTCAAAACTGGACTCCTGTTTCTGAAAAGGTTATGCCATCAGAGCTACACCCAAGGGAAATCTGTGCTAGACATTGCAAATAGTGGGGATGTCTCCCATTCATACACCCACATCTGTGCCACAAACCATCCTGGCTTCTTCACCAAACAGGTAGCCCTCAGGCAGCATTGCCTTCTCCTACTAGTCCTCTCCCCAGCCTTTCAGCAAGTATGTTTGGGCACGGGCTTACAGTCTCTGCCTGTCAGCCTCTTCATCCTAACTTCTGATCTTGTTCCTCAGTATCAGGTAAATTTGACTGAGAGGTGGTGATCCTGAAGAAATGGTAAGTTTAACAGAACCCAAGGGTTGGGGTGTGAAAACAACCCTCCCTGTTGCCTGTTGATAAACATCAGCCCTGTCTTTCTTAAAAGAAAACATCAAGCTCACTTGTCAGTATATTCACCAGCCAGGCAGACAGTCCATGCCTGGCTGCCAACCACCACAGATCGTCAGCACAGGTAGGCAGCACAGCCTATCCCCTTAGTTTTCTGGCTGCAGAGGCTGTATCTTGAGAAAGGCATCAAAGGGGTGGTAAGGATCATGATTTACGTTTCTTGAAGTCTTTCGATCATGGAGCAACTTGCATTAGAGATGAGCCCTGAGACCAAACCAACATCCCCTGGGTGTGTTTTTAGATCCACAATATTCAACCTCAAATGCATACTTACACAATGGGCTACGGAAACAATCTGACATTTGCTTGTGGATTATGAGGTAGTAGACTGGAAAACCGCTTAAAACTATGGTGCATCCGATGCTAATGTTCACAGGGTCTGAGTAGAAAGACATTGCTACTGTGAAGAGGCAGATGACGGTAAAAGAGATGGGAATGAACAGGGGAACCTGGGGAAAAGAGCACAGAAGACTCTCAGGCAATATTGATAGCTGTAGCAAATCAGCCTCCATATGTACCAGTACACACCATATTCACTTCTCCATCTTAAAGAAGATGAGAGAAATTACATAGCTGCCCAGCTCACTGCTTCTGTACAACCAGTTGCAAATTAGCAGAATACATTGAACAAAAATTGACATGTACCAGCTTTGGAGCCCAGTGTGCCCTGTGAGATGCATGAGTCACATGAATCAAAGTATGAACCTCACCTGCACCTGGAAGCTAAGCAGGTGGAGAAGACAGCTATACCCCACTGCTCTCTGAATGTGCTGCTCCTGTACATGCACACATACCAACTTGTCATGTGTGGCAAGTGCTGGTGGAAAATTTGAAGTCAAGAGCAGCAGCAGCACTTTCAATCAAACCATTTTTCAGTTATGGCACTCAAGATTCATTTTAACCTGCCTCCATCTTGCCAGGGACATATAGTGACCAAAACCAGACTCCCTATTTTCATAGCACCTGCATTAAGAACATGAGTTTCAACAATACCCTGATGAAAAGACCAAAGAAGCAGTCAGCACTTCAGCCTTGCCCTGCTGGTTGAGCCAATTTATCTGATTTATTTGGAGAGTAAAGTGGAAGACTGCAATAAATAATAAAACTGTGAAACATTCCCTCAGTCTTCAAATCCAACCTCAGCCAAATTACTCTTTGCCAAGGCTGATGAATGAAGGAGCTGCTGGTCTCATCTAGGGTGGCAATCTCTTTTATGGTGATAGAAATCCTATTTTGGACCATGCCAAGCTGGAAGAGATCAGTTGCTCTAGATGTGGAAGCCATCCAGACACCAAAGTTACTCGCTCTAGCTGTCTTTCCAGATGGAGCATCTCCTGCCAGCCTCTCCTGTGCACACAGACTCATACTGCACATCTGCTTGAGAGGTGTTCAAGAGCACTACTTCCTCCTCTTTCCAGTGTTTTCTCACCATTTTTAAACTCAAAATGCTATAGGGGAGAAAAGTACCAACAGAACCACAAGTATGATTCTATTTTATGCTTTGCTCTCCATAAGCCTGTGGCAGAAGACGACCTGTATCTGGCCACTAGAGCGCAGCACATGCCCACACCACCTGCGTTTGGCTCTTCCAGATAACTGCCTGGCTGGTTTCAAGGGGTTATAGAAATTAGGGAGAGGGGAGAAAAAAACCCAGCCAAATGGACCAAATTTCCAGCACTTCCCTCCCTCACTTAATCTGCCTTTGTGAACCGTTGAAATCCTAATTCTCATCTAAACCATGACAGCTGTCTAAAATAAATGGGGCAAAATGTCAGCAACTGAAAACTTCACAAGTGCTATCCACTAATAAACTTCCCAAGAGCTTGGTTTAAAAGAAAAAGTAAAGTTATTTAAATTCTGTTTCTGGGTGAGCACATGTATGCAGACAGCCACTCAACTGGAAAGCTACCAGGTCTCTGCAAAACACACTGTCTCCAGCAAAGACCAAGAAGAAAACTCACCCTAAACTTTGCATCAGGCTTTGAACAGCTCAGGGAGGAGCCCTGGGAGATGCAGGAAACATTTCTGTCCCCTGAGCTTCCCACCCACCAGCAGCACAGCACCTGTGAGCAAAGAAGTCTCCTCTCCCATGCAAGAGCTGGCCTCTCCCACCAATGCAGAAGATTCCAGCACCCAGCAGCATGAGAAGGGCCCAGCTGAGGGTAGGGAAAGGTATAAGAGGACAAGGCACCTTACACTTCATGGCACCCATTTATGTGCTGTGCACACCCTCAGGGCTTGTGGCAGCAGCAGTTGCACACAAGCTGCTCTACACTATACAATATTTTTGTGCCAGCAGATGATTCCTCTCAAGTCAAGTTCGCTCCTAGGATCCCTCTGGCCATGCTCTTTTCCTTGTAGCCTGACTCCCTCCCACTTCTCAGCTACAGCTGAGACTTACCTACCACTGAAATAACATCCAGGCAAGGGTCCCTCCTTGCAGCCCATGACAGATAAGTGTCCAACTGCCTTCTGTGGATCTCCCAGTTCCCAGCCTGAAACTTTGCCCCTTGGAGCAGGATACCATTTTACAGATGTGACTGCTGACACTATGTAGAACCAGCTTTATAGAATTGACCACATCTGGCTGTTCACATACACCAACCAATTTCAAGAGCTCCCCGCATGCCTTACTGAGCAATAGGGATTAACACTCCTTAGAGCCTAAGGGCAGCCACAACCACGCAATGCTCTAATTACTAGCAAATACAAGAGAGAAATGTCAAGTCTGTGCATTCCTGGCTGTTAGATACATGCTGTGTGTTACCTTGAATGGGCTTTGCAGCTCTGGGTGACGGTAGCGGTGGACAATGAGCCCAAGGGTGGCTAATCCTATGAAGAGCCATCGGGAAAAGCTGAAGAAGTTCAATAGATGGTAGATATCTCCGATACACACCATGGTAGTAACCAAAGGGAACTGAGCATTGTGAAGATGAAATACAGTCATTAAAACCTTACTGTGGTCCTCGGACTAGAAAAGGGCAATATGGATCACCTCCTCCAGTCCCCCTGCAATCACAGGCAGCTACTTCACAGCCCCAACATTTCAGAGATCAGAGAGTTTTATAAAACAGTGTCACAGACTGAAGGCAAAAAGCCTAAACACACTATAATGATGTGCTACAGAAAGGAGCAATCGTTTCAAGATCAACAGCATCTTTGATGCTTTATGTCCCGAGCATGCATGATCCAAAAGACTCCACTGCTGGCACAAAAGCTACCTACAAAGATCTCTGTTAAGTTTTTAGCAGGTCAGCCAACCTGCAAGAGGCACTGCAGCACAGTTAAGATGGAGCTGGACTATTCCTGAGGGAAAAAAGGAAATCATAAAGCCCAGCTGAGAGCATCTCTGCAAATGCTCCTTCCCTGCATTTCCACTACACCTGGGAATTTCAGTTTTCCAAATAGCCAAAGCCTAAGAGGTGTTTTCATAGCACAACATCAATCAGCAACTGTGGTAGATGGGAGGGGGAGCACTTTTAAAAAAGCTTCCCAAGGCTATAAGGCAGAGACCTCGAGACAGTGGGTTTGGACACTGCTGCTGGCACAAGAGGACTTAATATTTTGCAGCCATTTTCAGTATTCCTCTTTCATTGGTTTTCAGAGGCTGACTTAGTGTCACCATACTTTAAAACTCCTCAGCTTCCACAAGCTTTGCAAGAAAGACAAGACTGCAACAACAGGTTATGCAACACAGTCAGATCTCCTTACCATTAACATGACAGCAGGAAGGGGTGTGTGCCTTCGGATGTGGATCATGGAGAAGAGAGGAGGCCACTGTCCTTCCCTCGAAGCCACAAACAGGGTCCTAGGAAAAGACAAGGAGCCCTGTGTATTATCACCACACTTCCAGATAAGAAGCAAGATCACAGTCACTGGGTTGACCTGAGGCCACAAGGTACTGTCCCCCAGCACAGGTCTGGCTTTAGCCACACTTTTGGGGCACTTGGTAGAAAAGCCCAGTGTTGAATTCCCATAGCTCTCCCAGGACAGCTCAACTCAGCACAGAACCCACCAGCAGGACCACTGGCAGCATCCCCTCAGGTGGCCGGTTAGCAGAGAACTGTGGGCAGGTCCAAAGTGACCATGAATGAGTCCAGACAGGAAACAGAAGCAAGAAAGTTTCTTGCCATCAGAGAAGGGGCTAGTTTTTCCAGTAGGGAGTGAAAGGGTGACAAACTGCAATTCTTCATGAGAGAAGAACATGGATTTGTGAAAAGGGATTATCAGTCTTGATATCTATATCTTTCTATGTATATATATAAACATATATTTTATATATTCAAATATATATATAAAAGAAAATAAAGTGCAGTTCCCACAAATAATCGAGAGATTTCAATCCTCTGGCCAGCTGTTGGAGAATATAGCTTGGCATACTGCTGAGAGGCCAGCTACAAAATGACAGAAGAGATCTCCTTGCCTGCATCTCTCTCCTTTGGCTCATGAAAGGGCAATTAGAGAGAAGACATTGCATCTAATTTTATAAATTTAATATCCCCAAACAAACCATGCCAGAGCATCAGCTGGGCTGGAGCAGGGCCCAAAGCAGCTGAGGCATGAGTGTAAAATTGGTTTTATTGCTGTCTCTGTGGTTTTCCAGGGGTGTGACTGACCAACAGCCAGGGAGGCCCCATTGCTGTTTATATGGCCTTTCTAGCGATTATGCTAATGATGCCAAGATGGGGGAGAGAAAGGCAATAGGGACATGCAGAATCTCTGTGCTGCCCAGGGACTTCTCATCCTCAAAGAAAACTAGGATCTAGAGGAGCTAACTGGGAGGATTCTCCCTACTTGTATATAATACAGGGCTTCAGGATAGTGGATCAAATAGCTCATTACCTTTTGTGCTATGATACATCCCTTTCATATCAAGGGATTTTTCCCTTTGCAATCAAAGCTGGGAAACAGAACCAGTTCCAGAGAGTTCGCTCAGCTCCTTGGGATCAGCATGATGTGCTTCTCCCTGGGCTTTGCCCTTCTCTCCAATTTCAAGGCTCCCATAGGCACATGCAGTGTAGCAGCCAGTGAAGTTGGCAAGATACTTCTTTCATGGAACAAAGCTCTTCCTATTGCTACAAGACTTGCTGAGCCTCAGCCATTGCTTTAGGAATAGCTTGTCCCTGATAACATTTTGATGGCCTCAAAGCAAAGTCCTCAAGGGAGAGTTTGCCTCTGGCCAGAGATCCTCACAACAGAAAGACCCTGTGCCCTGCAGTGGAGCAGCGAAGTGAACCTAGCAAAAGATGACTCAGTCTCTCTGAGCAGCTGGCAACACCTTGAGTACTGTGTCCAGTTCTGGGCCCCTCAGTTTAAGAAGGATGTGGAAATGATTGAGCGCGTTCAAAGAAGGGCAACGAGGCTGGTGAGGGGCTTGGAGCACAAGCCCTATGAGGAGAGATTGAGAGAACTGGAGTTGTTTAGCCTGGAGAAAAGGAGACTCAGAGGTGACCTTATCACTCTCTACAACTTCTTGAAAGGAGGTTGTAGACAGGTGGGGCTTGGTCTCTTTCACCAGGCAGCAACGGACAGAACGAGAGGACACAGTCTCAAACTGCGCCAAGGAAGGTACAGGTTGGATATTAGGAAGAAGTTTTACACAGAAAGAATAGTAAAATGTTGGAACAGTCTGCCCAGAGAGGTGGTGGAGTCACCATCCCGGGATGCGTTTAAAAATAAACTGGATATGGCACTTGATGGCATGGTTTAGTGGAGGTGTAGGGCATGGGTTGGACTTGATCTTAGAGGTCCCTTCCAACCTGGTGATTCTGTGATTCTGTGAAAGCCTCCAGTTCACCAGAAATATTGACATTTCACTTTAAACTAGGGATTTAAACCAAAGCAGGGGGGGAGAAGTTAGAATACTTGTTTGTGACCAGCCCTAGACACCAAAATGCGGACCTGGCCAGAAGTAGATAGGGTAACTCTTAGCCAACAGGGATCATCATGTAGTTGACATCCCCGGAGTCAAAGGCCTTATTTTCCCTCATGGATGTCTAAAATGTTACTGTATGGATGGGCAGTTGCACAAGTTGCTGGTGTTTCCTTCTGATTCAGTAAGCAAAAATAATAATATATTTTTCAGGACACGACCTTGAAAATGTGAAGATTCCTCCATTCATGGTTCCAAAGCAGGACAGTGAGACAAGGATAGGGATCACAGAGGTCAAGCTTTTGAAGGCTTGTTGCGCAAAGCTCTGGAGGAGGAACAAATGTGACTTTAGGAACATGTGGCAATCTCTAGGCAGTATCAGATTCAGAAGAAAAAAAATTCCTCCACTGAAGGACTAAAACAACACATAGATCTTGCCTTTTCTACTGCCACAGCAGGTTATTTTCCATTATCTTTCAGGCAAGACTAGAAGAAGTTATTGTTACCCAATAATCCAGAGAAATGAGAAAGCAATAAAGCATTTTATAGGAAAACCATCTCCAAAGCACTTGCCATGACCACCCCTTCAGTATAAGCTGACCACACTGAAGAAAGGTAATGGTAGGAGTGACAGCTCACCACAGCCACAGCAGGAGAAGCCAGAACGTCTCGTGTTTCCAAGACTGTGTAATAAGAGACATTGGTGAGCATGTATCCCACAATTACTGTGATCACGGACACAATGACAGCCAGGGGGATGTTTCTACAAGAAAGGGGAAGATACACAAACAAAGAACAAGCTCTTATCCCTTGTTATGTACAGTATTACTGCGATTGCAGCTGGCATTGTATAGATGAACCCACAGACTTATTTCCTCTCGTACTGTGTTTGTGAAAGCCATGGTACCCCAGAGACTGGTAACCCAAGATAACTTCTTCCCAGCCTTACCGTTCAGGTCTGACCAACTCTTCACGCACAAAGCTGGTCTGGAACCTGCATGGTTGGAACAAACAGGGACAGAGTTTGAGCCCTGACTGGGACATCAGTCTGCTGCCCATGAAGCAGCGCCCCTTCACACCTACCAGCCTGAATACGCGAACATGCCTGCATAAAAAGCCAGGGGAAGTTTATCCAAAACCAGGGACTGTCTGTCAAAAGCATCCTCGAAGTTCTCAGTGTGGCCTACAGAAGAAATAATGGACACAGAGCAAAGAAATGTCAGAGATAAGCTTCCTTCCCACAGGATAACACCTCTTGTACCTCTTGCCAGGCCAAGGAAGAGTGTCTGTGAGTTCCTTGGAGCCACGTATTCAGATACGTTTCATTGCTTTAATTTGCAGTGCTGTGCCAATGCATTTACTTCACAGTGACAGAACAAATCATTCCCCATCCAGCTACAGGAGACATTTCAGGAAGGGCAACATCTGGTTCTGTTTCAGGCAGAGCCCACTGTGGCAACAGGAAATTGTGGAGATGAGTGGACCTAAGTTGTCCTTGTCCTTTCTTTAGGTCCAAAGTTAATTTTCCAGGTTGACCCCCCTTTTTGTCCCCCACAGCTCCCTAAGCAGCTGGTTGCATGCTCCTCTTTGATGTAGTGCAACTAGAGAGGCAGCTAATTTGGCTCTTGCTGTGCTCCCTCCTGATCCTGCTGCCAAAGGGCTGACCCCAGCCCCATGCTGGCCAGAGCATGGAAACCAGGGTGGAGGAGGGAGTGGAAGTCAGCAGCCTGGCTCCCTGCTCTGGCAAGATCCTTGCCCACCTCCTGAGGCTCACCAACAGTAGAAGGACTGAGGATACGCAAAGCAGAGCAAATACAATTTGAAAGTAGAGGAGGCTCAGATAAAGGTCCTGTTTTAAAAACTCACACAGTTTTCCTAAAAATTCTCTGCTTGAAATAGTAACAATTGGGATTTTGGTTATGAACCATAGGGTAGGTTAGGGTTGGAAAGGACCTTAAGACTATCCATTCCAACCCTTGTGCCATGGGCAGGGATGCTTCACACTAGACCATGTCGCCCAAGGCTCTCTCCAACCTGGCCTTATTTTATCAAACTCCAAAACTAAACAAACCCCTAGGGAATGAAGAAACACCTAATGGCCTCTCAGTCAGAGAAAAACCAATAAAAAACTCAGTCAAAAGGATTTGCATTTTCAAATGCAAATGGTCTAAGATTTGGTTCCACCTCTATATTCAGTTCTTCCTACCAAAGTATCTTTAAAAGTAAAAGATACAGGGCTTGCATAGTTGTGCTTCTCCAGGAAAGGGATGAAATGGCAACCAAGCACATAGAGGAATTCAGGCCACTTCTGTGAAGGTGCCTCTGCAAGGAGCTCTGTGATGAGATTCAGGCATTTGGGTTTTAAACACTGGGCCAGCAAGTCTCTAAAATAAACCTGAGCCAAAAGGAAGGTAATGGCAGAAAAAAGGACATGAGCGTAACCAGAAAAAGAGAACAAGGCAGCAAGGGAATCAGGGAAACTCATTTAAAAGCACAAATTCGATTTTTAAGGAAAAAAAAAATAAAAAAGAATATAGATTTGAAGAAAACAAAACAAAAACATGGGAGTGGGCCTATCAAGGTAGGTTTTTTATGTTCTAAAATGATTGCTGATAAGTGATGGTGCATAAGAAGGATTTATTGTCTGCATTACATTAATGACTGATTTAGAGTCCCTGATGAATCACATTAAATACAACCTGTCATATTGAGGTCTCTTCATGAATTCTCCCTCCAGATGTCAGAGGCATTTATCCTCCTCACTGGAGGATGGGTGCCAGGGCTCCAGATTGTTATTTAAAGGAATTCCTAACAATAATGGCTCAGGATTCCTAGCTGCAGGGCAGTCCTCCAGTTCAGAAGTGCTGCCAGCCCAAGGGGATCTTTGCATGTTCAAAGGAGCTAGTGCCAGACATCAGAAAGAAACAAGAACGTGGAGCCTACTGCCTGCGTTGTTTTCTCTGCAAAAGAAAGTAACAGCATGAAGCAGGAGCAAGCTTTATCACTTGAGTGGAAATGCCTTGGGCTTTCCTATAAACTGAGGCTTGGATTAAAGCACTGAAAAATATTCTTGAATCATTCCCCTGAGATACCACTGGCAGGTATGTTTCTTTTCCCTGCTCTGGATGTGAGTATGCAATCTAGTCTCAATCCTAACTTGGCAAAAACCCATTGTGAGTTTACTAAGTTACCACCCTTCTCAATTAGAAAGTAAAAACCATTAGCTTAAGCCACAGAAGTGTTAGAAATGCTGTCACCAGGCTCAACTCTGAGGGAAGCTAACTCATTACACAGCTGTGACCGACTCAGGTCGCCAAAGGATGCTGTCACACACCCCTGATGTCCATCAAATTTGCACTGTTTTGGAAGAATTTCAAGCCACACTGTAAACAGGCCAGCCTGATGCCAAAGAAAGACTGCCTGCAGAGGAAGGTGCCTGTATGACCCTGGGCAGGCTCACACTGCCTGAGGGACTGAGGCTCACTCAGATTTGGAGAAAGCACAGCTGAGCCAAGTTCATAAGTGCAACGATACTGCTTAGTGCAACTACTCTGGTTTCAGCTCCCAGCTGATTCACACCCAGCACACAGGCAGAGAAAGTTCCTGCCAGCTAAACCAGTAATAACCTTGTCACTAGGGACTGATAAAAGCCATGTCAGGCGGGCATGTCAAGCACCCTCCCTCAGTCACACATCAGCACACCTACCCTGGGCTAGCAGCATCATCCCTGGCACGATGATGAGTGCAAGAGCCAAGAGTTTGACGACGGAGAGAGCTGTCTGCAGCTGGCCACTCCAGGTGACACTCCAGGAATTGAGGGCGAGGATCATGTCTGGAGAGGAGACTACACTGTAGCCCATACTCGATGCATGCAGGAAAAAATACAGCATCCCCCCTCTAGGCATGACAGGGAGAAGAAGGCTGTGTCTTTGCAGAGAGGATGCTTGGGATGAGAGATGTGAGAAAACATGACATGTGGTGCCCCATACAGCATTTAGAGGGGGAGCTGAGTTCTGCTCCTAGGCGGGACCAGGAGCCTGGCTCCTGTTGGGTGACCCATGCTTACCCTAGGGGGAAAGTGGGAGTTTGCAGGGACATCTGTCCCAGCAGCCCCCTTTCACCAGGGTCTTGTGCCAGCACACAGCAGCCAGAGCAGGCAGGACAGCTTCACAGGCTGTGTGCATGAGGTGAGGAGTTCAAAACCTTGAGCCTTACACCCTCAACCCAGGTGACATTTGCACAATTATTCATGAAGAGCTGCTACTCTGGTATTTGGCACAATCCTCCAGCCTCAGGCAACAGATGGTCAACAGGGGGGCCTATTCCACTTTTTGGAGAATACAGTGGCCCCAACCAGCACCTTGGATAAGGAAGTTTTGGGTGGCCAAGTACATAAGATAGGGCCCCATCCCATAGTCATCCCAGAACATATCACCCTATAAGTGCCCCATATCTGGGGCACAGAGGCTCCAAAATTGGCAGTCCTATAACAGTTAGTACTTACAGTACCCCAAGAGAGACACAAGCTTCACAGCAGGGACAGGGGGTGCACAGGGGGCGAAAAATGGCTCCAGCATGTAGCTTCCGAACGCCAAAGAAATCACAGCACTGTTGGCAGGCCTGCGGAGGGAACCGAGCACAAGCTGTGGTCCACAGACAGCTGACAAATGCCACGATATAAAACAGCACAAAACTCAGGAGGCTGAGAAATGCCATGATATAAAACATCACAAAACTCAGGAGGAGAGGTTTCCCTAGCCAGCTTAACCCTGCTCACCCTTGCAGATAGTGAATTCTCATAGTCTTTTTCATAGGTTTTTCTCAGTAAATGGGTTAAAAATCACATGTTGCAGAAAGACTAATTCCCAACTTGAAAGCAAAAGTTGAGATTAATGATACTGAGCAATGCAGTGGGGGTAATATGTCCTTCTTCATACCAGCTTATGTGAAGGACGGGTTATTGGGAGGTGAGGACTTTCTTTTTAAAGTTTCTTTAAAGTTAAAAAAGAAGTAATTTACAAGTTTCTAAAATATTATTTAAGTCAGAGCCAGAAAGTTCTCTCCACAGGACAATCTGAGAAAGCTTCACAGGAAAACAGATCTGAAATAAACCTGGCATTCATTGTTAGTCTAAAAAATACCATGGCTCTTGAAGGATACCAGCTGCCACGGGAGAAGAGAGATATTCTTCAACTACAGATCATATTGAACATGCGTAACTATTAACTCATTTTGCCTTCTTGTTTTATCACTGAAAACCTTTAAAAGTTGTTCAGATTGTTTCTACTTTTTCCTTTAAAAACTGCCTAGACCGTTACCTGGCACAGTAACTTTGGGGTATTTTTAAATCATCACAGCACCCAGCAAAAGGCAAACAAACAAACAAACCCTCTTACCTAATAGCAAAAAACTCTGCCCACAGAAATAAGAAACTTGGCAGACGCCCTAGTGTCTCCAAAATGTAGATATAATGTCCTCCAGACTTGGTGATTCTTGTTCCAAGCTCTGCATAACACAAGGCACCTGTAAAAGTTCAGGTAGGAATGTACTGAGTAAATCATCCCACAGATTTTCTCCTTTCTGTGTGACTTTTCAGGGATTGAATGAATCTGTTTGAAATAAGTAGGGAATTAGGGAATAAAATTTGGAATAGCAGAAATACTCTTCCCTATTTTTGTGTGCTACAGTGTTTTGAAGTAATCAACTTTTCTGTCAGATGGAAAGAAATTCTCCGTATTCTAGTTAATGATGTAACTTTTCCATGGAAGTTATGTGGAAACATGTATGATGGAGACAGTGCACTAAGCTATAAAAGGTTTTCTTTGAAAAATGTCCTGGAAGTTTGGATTCTCACTTCTCACACACTGGTGAAATGGTGCTTCCCCATGCAGTTATAGCAGCTCAGCCTACGGGTTGTGGCTGAACTGGTCATTTCAATCATGTTTTTGACCACAGACCATATTTCTATGTCCTTATCTTGTATCTTCACATAAATCTCTTCCTTCAAAGACATCAGAGAGGGGACCTGGAAGGGCATCTCTCTTCCAGGTGAAGAGGGAAGACCTAGCACTAGAGGAAAACATAACCCCAAAGCTGAAGAGCAAGAAAAGTGAACACATGAGAGGCTCGGTTGGTCTTTTCTCACATGTCCATGTATGAGCGTACTGACAGACCTGGGGACTGCCTGCTCCTGTCTTAGCAAGTACTCTCTGCCTCCCTGCCCCTGCTCCAGAGCCCAACAAGAAACCATGAGAGAGATGAGCCATACAAGGCAGCTTAAAGCTTTTAGGAAAATAGATAGAAACCTGAATGCCTCTGCCTGTGCCAAAAAAAATCCCATCTGTATTTTCTCCATAGAGCAATTCACCGTGCCATTTGAACATATCCAAGTACAAATTGTAAGTCCTGCCTACATTGGATTCACTTGCGAGGTTAAACATCCTCTGTCCACCACAAATCTCAAAACACTTCACTTCCATGAGCATAGGTCCCCCTCTAAATGGGATTTGATCCTGTGGGGTGAGCCTGTCTGTAGCTGTGCTATATACTTCTTTGCCCAGCTCAGCTGCTAGGAGTGAAGAGAGAGCAAAGAGGAACCCAGTGGTAATATGGCCATGCTTCCAAGTCCGATGGTGATTATGCCATATGCAGATCATGCCAATGATGAGGACCTCAATTTTTCCCCATCTCTCTGTTGGTAAATCTGTGCAGAATCACTGTTCAAAGTGTCAAATAGAGAAAGGCACATTATTTATTCCAGTGGGTCTCTTTACATGATTCAAGTGTGCAGTTAAATGCTTTGCTGAACTTAGCTATCAGACTTGTATAAATGCTGTACTTGAAAGAAAAAAAAGCCTAAAATAAAGCAAAAGACTATTAGAGAAATAATCAGGAGAAGTAATCAAGTTGATAAAAGGGAATAACACGCCGACAGATTTGGCTACAAAATACAATCACTTGATAAAGAGGCTTACAAAGCCCTTCCAGCAGAGTCTATCAAAGGATTCAATGAAGAGAGGAAACCTTTCCACTTGGAAAGCAGAGCTCAAGTTATGTGATCAGCACACACATTATCATTTATTGCTCTGCTCAGCTAAAAGAAACACCATGCTCACATTATTTTTTAAGATTTTCTTTAAGCAGAAGTGTATAATTTGCCAAAAAACTACATATAGGCTGCAACATGAAATATTTGTACACATATGCTAAGAGTAAAAGCCACACTTGTTGCCATACTGACAATTGAACATCTCAGTTTCTAAACTTGTGTGTACATGCCACAGTGCCAAAGTGTTTTCTTCCACATGGAGTATTTCTCTCTTCTTGTTTTTTTGTTTTGGGTTGTTTGGGGTTCTCCCCCCACACTCCTCCCAGGTTATGACAGAAGAACAATAAAGTCACAGACTGAAATAAACATCAGATTTCTCCCCAGAGCTGACAGATCTTGCAGTTCTCCTAACAGCACCTTTAGAAAATTTCTGAGATGGTAGTTTTATACAGCAATAAAGGAAACTAGAAGCCACTCATTTTATCCATCACAACTTTAAGAGCTACAGTATTTCAGAAGAACTAGAATGAAACTTTCATCAAAAGTTAACCCTTTGTGAGAAAAGCCTGGTACTAAATGATGCCAGAAACCAGGCCATGGGTAACACACAGAAAGCAGGGCTGAACTGATCTGCTCTGTCTCCTGTTCCAAGGCAGCATTGGACACTTCCAAACCATTTCTGACAGACATGCAAACACCCATCCCTGGGTGGTGGATACTCTGCAGTTCCCCAGGCAATCTGCTTCACTATCCTTACCCACAGAAAGGGGACCCCTTCTGGCATATTGAGACTGTCACTTCTTGCCCGTTTCACAGTGTCTGTGAAAAGCATTCCACAGCCTTCAGACTTACAAGTGTCTTTTAGGTGCCTGCATCTCCCACATGATAGGAGTCCCCTTCTTTTCTCCCAGCTTTCCTGACAGAGACCATGCTAGCTCCATCTGTAGTCTTTGTCACCCCTCTGCCCTGGACATGAACATTATTTCATATTCACAACCGTAAGTGCTGTGATTTTCTCTGTCATCCCAGTGAAATTATTTGAATGAAGACCCCAGTGACATCCCAGCTAATGTTTTTTTTTCTGTTGCAGCAGGAACGGGGAACTTCCGAATTATTTTTCTCCCAAGTTTTTATACATAAAATGTGCTACACCCCTCACTTTCCAGTTGCTTAAGCAAAGGCTGACAAAACTTACCACTCACCAAAAATTGAGAGGACACCACAGGCAAACCAGACAACTAGGGACAAACCCACACTGCCAGAGTTTTTCAGCACTCCTTTCGGGGAGATGAAGATGCCACTGCCAATCATACTACCAATGAGGAGTGAGAAAGCCCGCAGCAAAGTTATCTTTTTCCGCAGAAAGACAGGCTCCTGTTCCTTCTTGTCTTTCCCCATGGCTTTCTTCTAATCCCAGGAGAAGGTCATGCATTTAGAAGCTATGGACTCCCAAGTGTGCTCAAAGATCACCTGTAAGATGAGGAGAGAGTTAGGGATTCAGGGGTCATCTTTTCCAAACAACATTTTTCACAGAAACCCATCAAGATCTGTTGAATCTGTTCTTCTCAGCTGCTGGATACACCAATCAAGCCATAGGTGCTTGTAACACACTCAGCATCACCACACACCAGTACAGCTCCTAAGAAGGACTGTTTTCTGCCTCTTATGGCAAGGAGCACAGACCATTGCAAGTTGCATGCCACACTTCAGGGTATGATTGCCAAATCTAGTTCTGATGCCCAGACTGGAACTAGCCAGGTTAGGGTTAATTTAATGGAAACTGATCTTGGGGAAGATACCAGCACACTATCAGAAAGTAGATTTCAAGTTGCAAACCTAATAGTCAAAACTTTGAGGACCTCTGAGTTTAAATTTGCTTGTTTAGGGTTTTTTTGACAAGCAAATTGCTCTGTTAGTTGGGGTATACAGATGTTTGGTTTTTTTAACTTCCTATCCATCCTTGCATGAATGAGCAAACCCTGATTTTTTCATCAGGGCTTCATTTTATCGGTGTTTCTCAACATATTGTCAAACCTTTTCATTATCAGATTATTGAAGAGTCAGGAATAAGTACTGCTTACAATTGTAAGACAGAGGACAGTCATCAGTATCAGACATGTCATTTTTTCTATTAATATAAAACTTCTTCATAATAACAGCAGGAGTGAAGCTTTGCCTAGGAAACAGGGAACTTCATACATTCCAGGGATCACGAGTTGATGTAGATCTAGTTCTCTCATACCACAGTAACCTCCTGCTTCACTGCCTTGTCTCTCCAAGTCTTTTTCCCAGTCCTAGCCTTGCACCTTCACCAAGAAACTTGCCTTCTGCTTAGGCAGGTATGTGAATTCACATCAGTTACTATAGCCTAATTTGCAGTAGCAAACCTGTTTGTAGTATTCCTAACACCAAGGTAGACATTTTACACTGCTAACAGCAGAGCTCATGGTAGAGCAGACAGTAAAGGTCTGGAGCAGATAATTCGGCTCCCGTCCCTCCCACACAGCCACTCCAATGCTCACACACTCGGCTTCAGTAGATTTTTTCATTACTCTAACCCATTAAATTTCAGTATCATGAATATTTGCCCCTGCCTTGTGGCTGTATGCTACTGCAGTTACACTGTACAAGAGATCATATTTTGATGATTTCTTCAGTTATTTAATAATTGCAGTGGTGTGCCCAAAAGCAAGCAGCAGTCAGCTATAGAAGCAGATCTAGGCAGTCAGAAATTACTTTCTCAATAGCCAGTGTTTTCCACCTTTAGACATAAATGTCCCCATAACATTGAGGGGGACAGTTCTTGTCATCACTCATCCACAATACCTCTTTGTATGTCCTGTATAAACTCAATAAAACTAAGGGCTTCTCTCCCCCACCCCCAGCTATTTTCCCACCTGTAAACTATCAGGAAGAAGCAGGGTTATCACTTTCTCCACACACATATGACCAGCACATGCAGAAAGCCCTCCCTCCTGCCAGCAGTGTTAACTGGTTTCTCTGAGATTGAGCCAAGCCTGCACAAGCATCTTCTCAATCAAAGCAGCCAAGTTTAGTTAATAAACCTCTAATGAGTCCCAGAGGATTCCTCAAGGCTCAGATGGGTCACATCAGCCTCCTATGGTCTCGCAGAACTGCTGCTCAGAGTCCCAAAACTTCACAGGGCTGCTGGAGACAGCAGCTCCAGAGCGGCAGGGAAAGACCCCTGGGAGATAACTTCCCGAGCCATCAGCTGCGGTTCCCTAAGACACTAATTAATTAGCTCACATAAAATGCTGATATCATCTGGCATTTCTCAGCTGAAATGAGAACCGCAGAGCATTCATTTGCAATGGTGAAACAGAGGGCTTATCAAATTGAACCCAACTGAAAAGAGGTGTTGTGTATAGCTATGTCTAAAATGCTGTTGTGAGATAATTAAAAGGGCACTTATCTGTTTCGCTGGGCTTTAAATAAAGCAGGTGCATTTAAAATCCATCAGGCCTCCAATTCTTGCTAGGATCCCAAAGCAGCAAAAGACAGCTTCTCTTTGCGGGCTCTGAAATTAAAGGGGGGGTTGGGGGTGGGGGAGAAAGATGGGGGGGGAGGGTGGGAAATGGAGAGATCAAATCAAATTTACAGACCAGGTTAACGATCCAAAGTAAATACCAAACTCCATACTTCTGTCCACATGCTTCTTTCTTTTTTTTTTTAATACTCCTGCATTTGGAGATTAAACAGTCCAGTCCAGTAATCTATCAGGACTTGTTCCAGAAGCTCTTGAAGGAAGAAGGGAAAGAGTAACAGAAAGCTATTGAGTAGCACTTCAAAGAAACACCTACTGCCTGGAGAGAGCATTCCTGCTTGCTCCACTTTCCAGCTACATTCCAGCACCAGGCACATTAAAATGCAGAGATGCTAATCCTGTGGCAATGCTTAAGAATATTCACAATGTGCTTAGCACAAAGGAAATACACAAAGCCGCTTTTTCTTCACCCTCTTGACTTGAAGGACAGGCTCAAGTCCTTTTCTGTTCCAAAATGCAGCACCTTTGCATGAGCTCATCATCCAATCCAGCAGGACTGGAGAAAAACAAACCCATTTCACAACTTCTCACACCTGCTGGACCTTTACTTCCTTATTCTTTATCTTTACCAATTTCTTTATTTTTCTTTTTAGCTGTTAATCTTACCTCACAGGCACTGCAACATGGTTGGAGATGAAGAAGACAAGCCTAAAGGGAAAATCGTATTTGTTATTTGTGGTGGTGCTTAGAGGCCCCAGCACAGAGCAGGACCCACTGTGATCAGTACACAGGCAGAGTTGATGTTACACTGCTGAAAAGCTAGAGATATAAACAAGCAAGTTAGAAAAAGCAGAGGAGGAAGAAAGCATCATTCTCATCTAGGCAGCTGAGACCTAGAGCAACTAGTGACCTTCCTCCTCCTATCACATGTGAAGTGTGTGGCATCCCTGAGAAACAAATCATACCTTCAGAATCTCAGTTCAATGACTTATACCCCAAAAAACCCACCCAGCTACTAGGGAGTACTCCTAACTGTTTACAGCTGTATTTATTTTTGTATGAGCCTCAATCAATGCCATACAGCCAAGAACAGATTAACCCCTTCCTTTTCCTACAGCAAAAGATGCAGGCGTCAAAATATTCTCCTCAGTCCCACTATTTATTTATTGTTTTGGTGCCAAAAATGTCACTCTGATTCAGTGTCCACCACAAGGCGCAGAATCTAACTAAATAAAATAAGCAATGAACAGAAGCTTTTTTTATTCAGGCATGAAAGCAGCATAAATAAGTTTTAATGAGACTGGTGGTGGTCTGTTGTGGGAACTCAATCAGAAAGATCTACTTAGGAGAGCTGAGAGATGTTTGTTTTTATACCAAAATGAACACAAGAAACAGGCTGAAAAGACAAGACATGCAGCTCAACTTCTTTTCAGTTTTCTACAGCTGGTTTACCACTCCCGTTAAGGAACTGAAAGGGACAGTGGTTACTAAATCAGACTCAGGCTTGCAGCCTGAGCTGCAGTAATAAATCCAGGGTGATTGCCTTAGGTGTGAATGTAAGAATCATTTCCATCAGCTCCTCTTTGTACAGTTTCACAAATATAGTCTCATGAGTTGTCTGTCTAAAGCCTGCCATTTCCTAATGTTTCTTTCTTAATGAAAATATTTTTAAGCCCTGATAGTAAAATGGTTCTTGGCTCAGGTCACACCATTTATCATTTCATTTAAGCATTTCCAGCTGTCCTTTGGGCAGGAGTCACTTTTACTGGAAAACAGACTGATGATGTGATGAACCTGGACCTCTTGATGATGTGATGGTGACCTTTTAATTGAAAACCTAAAAAGTGTTGAATCCACACGTTGGTTCTTTGGCTAGGAATTAGACTAAACTGAGCCTGGTTTACAAGCAGCAGAATTCCTGTTGCTTTTACAGTTCCTTTCTAGCAGGCTTTATATCCTACACCGAGTTTACAAATTCTTTTCTATCACCACTCTGCCAAAGCAGGCACCACAAGTGGAGATGTTTTAACAATCGTAGTACTGATTCACTTTCACAAGATGTACAGATCGTATGATGTCATCTCACTCTCTGACTGCCACAAAAAACTCACACTTATTTGCATCCAGAACTGATTTTCCACAAATGTTATGCAAGAATATCAGCTTTTTCATGAGCATTTTACTTTCATGTTGCAAAATCCAAATGTGGGAGACACACACCTAATTAAGACAGATTCAACTCTTTTTCTATAGCACCAGCTATTAAAGACTATCAGAAAAGTGCACTAGCATCCTGTGAAAGGAACTAAGACTTACAAGCAGCAGAAGGGAATACCCCAGGCACTTGCCTCTCTGCCCATTGGACCCAAAGAAGAAGCACCCATAGGACAGACACTGGGGCACATAAATCTTAGGTGGAAAAAAAAGCCACCTAACAAGGAGACTGTCTCAAATAGAAGGGCTTCTCAGGCCAACATCTTGGCTCTGTAATACCTCTTGTGGGGCACAGTGTAGGGAACTATCCTTAGAGCTTTGCTCTTTTGTGGATGGCTCTCCAAGTAGCAAAGCTGTTTTCACTCTCCAGACCAGACCTCCTCCCTGGAACAAGACAATTTGTCCTATTTGAAACTGTTTTCTTAGCTGCATAAGACAGAACACAAACAAAAATAAATCTAAACATCTCTAGCGAAGGAAACCCAACAGAGAAGACTAATGCTGTAGCAAAGTACAGCCAAAATTTCCCCAAATGAGAATTCTTCATAACCATTTCAAATAAAAAAGAATAATAACAATAATCCTGTAACACAGCAACATCCCCCCTCCTCCCAGCAATTTGTCACACTGAATCTGTCCTGTGGTCCAAGGGTTAGTGTGCTTTTGATGTGGAGCTGGGCAGTTCTAACACCCGGCAGCCCTCACCCTTGCAGCAGAAAGTCCTCCATGAACCAGGTCCTTGGTTTACATCATGCCCTAGCTGAGAGCTACAAACAATATTGCTTCCTAGGCACTGCTTGGTGATTTACCAAGAGCAAGCTTAACAGCTTCAGGATGTTCCCTGGGGAACCCATCCCTGGGGCTGCTGGTGTGAGGAGCTGCTATGGTGGGGGGCTTTACCAACACCAATATTCCCATCAGTGGTAGGCCAACGGCACCATCACCCAGAACCACCGAGCCCTTTTGAGTGGCAGACTAATCCCAAAGCTTTCCCTAAAATGGTCTTCAAGAACAACTTGTACATCCTGAATGGAGGAAATGCCAAAATGGCCATGCTCATCACCAGCTTTCCTCATAAAGATGAAATTCCCCACAAATGCAAGCTGATTTATCCTGCCATGGAGACAGCTCTCAGTGCAGAGGAAGCTTGGGCCCCATCCTGTGGGAGTTCCTGATATACCCCTGCTTTACCCACCTGGAACTGAAACCTTTCAGAGCTGACTGCAGTCATAAAACCCCTATTTCCATATTGCCTCATATATTACACTGATTTCCCCCTTAGTGTCACCGCTGTGCTGCTGATTTATCACCCCAGGCCTACAGCTCCCCTCAGCTCCCTCCACCACAGTGGCTGGCTTTGCTCCTTCCCTTCCTGACTTGAAACATTCAAACCTGACAAACCTTCATTTCTGCATTAGCCACTTACTCCAATTGCTGCTCCCTGTCTACCCCATAGCTAATCCTCAGTGTTCTGTGCTAAATCACCCACCCCAGTACCTGCCTTGCACAGGGCCTGAACTTTGCCTCTAACCTACCTCAGGGTGGGGGACTCTCTCCTTTGGGCCTCTCTACTCAGCTGTTACTCATTTATCAAAACACAAGCCAAACATACAATTATGCTGGAGGGAACATGTTTCCTTGTTAACTCTTCCTGGCTCCTACCCAGAGTTTCTTAGGCCATGGGGATTCGTATTTTAGTACGCAATGTTTCAGATTGATTGCTCACTGTTCCCCATGACTCTGGTGGAAGGAAGGGGAACAAGGAGGGTTTTCTGTGACCAAAACAACTACCTCATCCCCCATAAGACAATGCACAGGTAGCAGGGAGCAGTACAGAATCACAGAATCCTAAGGGTTGGAAGGGACCTTGAAAGATCATCTAGTCCAACCTCCCTGCAGAAGCAGGGTAACCTAGAGTACATCACACAGGTGGTGTGGTCCAGGTGGGCCTTGAATATCTCCAACGTAGGAGACTCCACAACCCCCCAGGCAACCTGTTCCAGTGCTCTGTCACTCTCACAGTAAAGAAGTTTTTCCTGATGCTCACATGGAACCTCCTATGCTCCAGTTTACACACATTGCCCCTTGCAGAGAGACAGCAAACCCTCTAACCAGAAGGAAAATAGGACTATACTCAGCCCTGGCACACATACAGGCCTCTCTCTAGCCCACCTGTGGGTATTGGCTGTGCTGGCAGCTGCCAGACAGGAGCCTTTGTGTAGCACAGGAGTGGGAAAAGGTTTAGTTAAGGGTGCCCCTATCAGAGCAGGGCATGTTCCATGCTGGGGACACAGCCTTAACCCTTGGTCTGAACGGAGTGTCTCCCCTTGTACACACAAAGCCCTCAGAGGTGCTGCTTTGTGCCTGTGGTAAAGCACAGACACATTATTACATCTCATGGCTCAGAAGAGGTGAGGGAATAAACATCTGGCACTGGACTCCCTGAGCCCTCACCAGCTGCAGGAGAAGCTCAAGTCCAAAGGCATAGCAGAAATGCATGCTGAAAGGCCATTAGGCTCCTCATCATAAACAAGGAGGAGTCTTATTCCAATAACTGCTTCAAAAGAGCTTTCTGTGGGGTGGCATTTGGCACCATGTCATCACAAGGATGAGTGTGCAACCACTGCCAGCTTTCCCAGAACCTGAACGGTGGCATCAGAAACTAACCAACACTACAACTCAAGTGTTTTTTTCAGGTAACATACCAGGTCATCTCCTGTTTTTAGTGAGAATCAGATTCTGGGAACAAGCATGTCAACAAAACCAGATCAACATGCTCACTGGGAAGGTTAAGTCAACACATGGGCATGTTTATTTAATTTTAATGTAAGTGCAGTCATAGAGATATCTGCTGGAAAGCACTTCTGCGTGCCTCTGGTCCTGCCTCCCGTAACAAGCAGAACTGTTGCCAACACTGGGCAACCATGGCTTTGCCTACTTGAGTCTTAAGACACCTCAAGACCAGAGTCCCTGATCTCTCCAGGTAACCTGTTCCAGAAGCTTTTCTCCTGAACGTCCCAATCCACAGTTGATGGCTGTCACCCACATCTACCACTCCTGAGACCTGCCTGATGTCTCCCTGCACAGATAAACTTGTACTTGTCTTTGGGAACGGTCCTTGCCAATTCTCCCTCTCCAGAAACTGGGGCTCTACCAGCTCCAAGGTTCATTTCACTTCAGGTTTCCCTGAAGAAATTGGACTCAGAACAGCTATGGGTTGTAATGCCTTAAGCACATATAGCTACTCACAAAGGAGAGGCACCATGTGTATATTCCCCTAGAACCTGAAGGCTCCAGTCTGTGATGCCCCCTCAGCCCCACATCCAAATGATCTCCAGCCCCAGAAACTCAGGTTTGGGCTTGGTTTTCTGGTTTGTTTGTTTTTTTTTTCTTTCCTTTTCTTCCTTCCTCCTTTTCTCATTTTGAACTTTGAACCTCCCCTGTGGTCTCTTCTGGTCTGCATGATTGCATCATTCATGGCAGGTAAAGTTAGCACAAACAGAAGGAAGTATGAACATCACACAGCACGCTGGCAGCTGGGAGAACCTGCAGCCAGCCAAGGTTACAGACCCCAGTCAGGTCTAATAAAGACCTGCATCACTGGAGGGGCAGGAACTACAATTGTGATTATTCATGTTGAAACAGAGGTCACTGCGCCTCCTGCTTCCAAGGCAAATCTGAGCGCTGCAGGGTGTCTCAGATGGAGGTTTCCTTTGTGCCAGGGCAGCCCAGCAAGGCTCTGCTGCCACTTGCTCAAAAACACCATGTGGTTTTTTTCCTTGTCATTGTGGCTCAGTAGGGACACAGCACACACATGGAGAGAGAAAAGGAGGACCTGCCATTGCAGGGTGAGGCTGTAGCTGTGTGAGACACTGGGATTTGAAGTCACTGTGGCCAGCACCAAGAAGCCATTATCCTGAGCATGAAAGACCTGAACTCAGATCCCCTCCTGGGTGCTTTATATGATGCTGGCCAGAATATCCCAAGCCCCTATCCTCTCCACACAGCCCTGTCTTGAGGGTACTTGCTGGGCAGGCATCAGCAATTCAAACCTGTACTTGTTTCTGTCCCCAGACTTGCCACATAAGACAACGAGAATGAGGAGACTGTGCAGGGCAAGTACCTCTCACCAGCTGGTTACCTGAGGAAGATCATCACTCTGGCAGGGGCTGCAGTACCATCCGCAATGCTGGCTGGCTTCAAGGATTCTCTCCGTGGAGGAAACAGTTTGTGAGAGGTGTCCCATGTGAGTAAGAACATTGCAAAATCCAGGACATGTGTACGAATTCCAGACTGATGCAGCTGCTCAAATATAGTTATGAAAAATGTTAACAATTGAATTGGGAAGTCATTGTAAAACAGCTAAGGAGACAGAAAAGAAGCTGGCATGCTGTGCTTGATCTGCATGTAACAGTCTCCACATGTCATTGGAACCAGCACTATCTGCACCAGCTGAGACACTGCTTCCAGACATGGAAAAACACTTCCAAAGGGAGCAACTGCACAGCCCAGGCTAAGCCTTGTTCCCTGTCATGGTGCCAGTGAACCCCACAGGCCACCCCTGCCATGAAAAGATGGGTTTTCCAGGACACAAGGCCTCTGCCACAGTCTGAGCTTCTGTGCTTGTCAAAGCTTGGGACTGAAGCATGGTCTGTTGGGATGAGTTAACTGGTTCTATGATCTTATGATTCTATGAACTAGATGTCAGGAATACTCCTCAGCTCTGTTCAGAACTGGATCTCTGTGCCACCACACGAGCTAGATCTCACCAGCACAAGCTGTCAGTCCCAGCCAGACACTTACCACCCAGGCATGGTCCCGGCTTACAGCTTATCTAGCCCATCAGTGCTGAGCCCTGGAGAGGCACAGGGACAAATAAGGAGGGAGGTGATGGCCAGTGTTGCTCACTGGACTCACCCATCATGACCAAGGTTGTCAAATACCCTCTCTCTTTTCCTTGTGTCACTTTGGCCACCACCTGCCAGGCATCCAACCACAAGTTTGGTGCAAAAAGCTGGGAAAGTTTCCATTCCAGATCAAATAGAACATGCCATTCAGCCCCAGACTATGAGCTATCCATTGTGTGACTGTGCAGATATGCAAAATGTACCTGGCCACTTGCTGTACATCCATGAAGCATATTCAGAAAGAAGATGAATCATACCATAGAATGGTTTGGGTTGGAAGGGACTTTATCGCTCATCCAGTTCCACCCCCCTGCTGTGGACAGGAACACCTTCCACTAGACCAGGTTGCTCAAAGCCCCATCCAGCCTGGCCTTGAACACTGCCAGGGATGGGGCAGGCACAGCTTCTCTGGGCAACCTGTGCCAGTGCTTTACCACCCTCACAGTGAAGAACTTCTTCCTAATGTCTAATCTAAATCTCCTCTCTTTCACTTTAAAGCCATTACTCCTTGTTCTGTCACTACATGCTCTNTTTACCACCCTCACAGTGAAGAACTTCTTCCTAATGTCTAATCTAAATCTCCTCTCTTTCACTTTAAAGCCATTACTCCTTGTTCTGTCACTACATGCTCTTGTAAAAAGCCCCTGTCCAGGTTTCTTGTAGGCCCCCTTTTAGGTACTGGAAGCTATTTTAATGTCTCCCCTGAGCCTTCTTTTCTCCAGGTTGAACATGCCCAGCTCTCTCAGCCTGTCTCTGTAGGAGAGGTGCTCCAGCCCTCAGATCATCTTAGTGGCCTCTGAACTTGCTCGAGCTGATGCACATCCCTCTTATATTGGGTGCCCCAGACCTAAACACAGGACTGCAAGTGGGGCCTCACAAGAGTGGAGTGACCTGCTGGACATACTCCCTTTAATGCAGCCCAGAACACAGTTGGCTTTCTGGCTGCAAGAGCACACTGCAGGATCATGTTGAGCTTCTCATCAACCAACACCCCCAAGTCCTTCTCCACAGGTATCCTCTGGATCGAGTCTCTGCCCAGCCTGTATTTGTGCTTGGGATTGCCCCAGTGTGGATGCAGGACCTTGCATGCTGATATCTGTGTATCAACAGAGAAGACAATAGGAGCAGTATTAAGAGTTTATCCCAGACGCATTTAACTGGTTCTACTTAACGTGTGGCTGCTCAGCAGCAGGTAAAGGATAGCAGACCACCGCATTCAGGCAGTTCCTGTAACTATCCCTCCTCAGCCAATTACCACTGGTTTAGATGAAAGAAAAGGATTGTTGTGTTTTTTTTCCCCACACACACACACTCCTCCCTTATATTCTTTCTGTTTTATCCTAGGAAATCTAATTTTGAAAGGCACTAGCAGAACACTACAGATGTGCAGCTGATGGAGAAGTAAGCAGCAATTTCAGTCCCAAGACACAGGAAAGAATGCAAGTCTTTCCACGGGTTTCAGCAGGCTTCAGGTTAGACCTTTAGGGTAAGGAAGGAAAGAACAGCACAAAGCCTTGCACTTTGTTCATGCTGGCAAGCAGAAAGGAGTCCAGGATGCTCAAGCTGAAGGCTTTGGAGGCTGCCTATCCATGGGGAGCAGCACATCAAGCAGCAGACAGGGCAAGCTGGCAGGCGCATCTGGCACTGGATGTTCTCACCCAAGCAGGATGCCGGGATGGTTTTTCCAGGAGGGCTTGGAGGCAGCTCAGGAATCTTGCTGCTGAATCAGGCATTGTGTGGCACAGGCAGAGGCCTCACTACTGGCACAGAGCCCTGCAGCTGCACGATGCATGGCACATGCCATGGCAGCTGCTGAGCCAACATGGACAAGCTTAGGAAGGTGCAGGTTCACAGCAGCTGCTCCATTCCAGCTGATGGCATCACTGAAGGCTTGTGAGCCCTCAGCAGGAAAAGTTGACAAATAGGCACCAGAGACAAACCACAGGAAACACGTTCCTATCTGGGAGGGAAAGGACCTGTTGTACAGCACATGCCAAAGACATCAAAGCACAGAGGGAGGACTGTAGATTTGGCACTCGAGCACAAACACTATGTCCCTGACGTACCACATCACTGGCCTTCTTAAGCATAAGCATTTAGGTTATAAGTGTGTATGTCCCACAGTACATAATTGTCAGGCTTTTCCAGGAGCTCTTCAAATGCAGTATGCCTCAGTCCTTTCTCCCAAACAGCTTCAGTCTGTAGGGAAAGGTGGCCTTGTTACCAATGCCTTTGGTTTCAGCTGCAATCAACTATTTATCTCTGCAAAGCAAGCATACAGGGCCATTTTCTTCCTGCTTTGTTGTAGGTTCTTCAAAGCAAGAACCTGTTGAGCATGCAAACAGCAGGGAACTTGACCAAGATCTGTGCATGGAACAGCAGCACAAATACACATTCTCCTTGCTTATTTCTTTTTGATGTGTGCTGTCTTGCCCAGATCTCAGGGCAAGCACAGACACAATGCCCCCCCCCGCCCGGTTTTCATGTCACCTGGAAACCCAGAGGCGCAAAAGCACTGTGAAAAGGGCAGGACCTGCGCAACCCTGTGTCAGGATTTTCATTGCAGTGTTTACAGGGCATCTCCTCTCTTCCAGCAACTGCAGCACCATGGAAGTGTCTCACTCCAGCTGGCAAGGGCAGAAGAGGCAAAATTAAGAGCAGCAGCTCTGGAAAGGGAAATGAGAGGCACAAGGATTGGGAATGGGAGATTAAAACATCAGCTTGAAAAGGAACAATAAATCCCTGGTGAGGAATATAACTTGGGGGCTAGAGAACGAACAGATTGCAGCTCAGTAATGAGGCAGACGGTGTTTTCTTTGTGATCTGCAAATTCATGCAGGCTTTCTGACAAAACAAGACCCCATGCTATCCAGAAATCTGCTTGATACATGACCTGCCTCCCTCTGACTTCAGCAGCAATAGCTGCTGAAGCAGGCAGGTCTGGCAAACCCTACCTGGCTTGGCAGCACAGGTTGAGGTCAGGAGAAGGCAGCAGAAGGCAGGCAGGACAACAGTAGGGCCAGGCCTTCCTTGTGCCTGCTGAAAGGCAATGCTCTGTGTTGTCCAGGCCTGTCAAAATGGGCAGGATGCTCTGCTTGGGCCACAAAGCTGAGGTGACAGCCAGGCTAAGCATCATAGGCAGACATGAGGGGCTGCCTAAGACCACTAAATGAGGGCTGAGGGCATATGGCAAAACGCTATCTTGCTGTAAGGGGCCCTGGAGTATTAAGACCATAGCTCCTCTGCCAGGCAGAAAGGCTCCAGTTGTGCAGTTTCAGTCAGTAAGGGCTGCAGACAGCAGGGCAGAGCATTTCAGGATTCAACACACTTGGAGCAAGGATGTTACTACCAGCCATCAGGACTGGTGTTCTGGCAGTGCTAAGGCATTCTTGCAAAACCATTCCAGGGAAAGAGAGGGAGGACAGACAGCTAGCTGGGGAACCTCACAGCTAGCTCTCACCCCTCAGTTCCCTGTATTTCATTAGGCAAATAACAGCTTGGGGTCAATAGCATCAGCCTCTTTCCTAGAAATGAAACAATCACAGCCAGCTAACAGGTTGCCAAGCTAGGACCTGGGGATGCAGGCAGAGAGCCCTGCTCTGCAGTCAGCTGCTTTTGGAGTTTTAGCACAGAATTACTCCTGAGACGCTAGGCAACAGCACATCTCTCCTTTGCTTTGGTTTGGGCAACACAAGTGTATGAAAGAGGGGGCAAGAGCCACATCTTTCCACCTCATGCTTGGTTTTCTCACTGAGGCTTCTGCAGAAGTACTCAGGAATAAATGGGGAGAGGGGGCCCATTTGTTTTCTTTCCTATGTGAAAATGACAGTTCTCAGAGTTATCAGACTGATACTTGCCTCTAGTATCAAAGTCTCCCAAACAAAAAAACAAAGCCAAAATCAGCATAATCAGTATCTCTGTGGGCATAGTGCACCTGATGGCCCACACAGAGTTCAGCTCTGTGAAGATACAATCATTGCTAATGTGCGTGGGGAGATGTCTTCTCTTACCATCTGCAGGGAGGAAGACCACAGAGATGCAAAGCACCCCTTGCAATATTTGATTAAAACAAGATGCAAAGGCTTGTTTTTCTTGCACCAAGTCACACACACACATACTTGCACCCAGAAGCTGGGGACTGTCAGGCCCCTGACCCATCTCTGCTACCCCTCATGTAGCTGGCAACAATCCCAGACCTGGGACCTGTGTGGAGAAGACAAGCCAATGAGATAAGCATGGCTAAAGAGGAATTTACCAAGTGCCAGCCTCCCCATCACCTGCCATGAGCTCTCCTCTACATGCACACAAACTTAGGTCACAGCCAGAAAAGTCACCAGAGCTTACTTTTACTCTGGAAACAGAGCAAACAGTGGAGCACCAGAACATAGACCAGGTTACCACCAGCAGGCATCAACCCCCTGCAGGCAGAAGTCTAAAGACAAGGTACTGTGGCTCTTGATTTATAAAATATATGTGCTCTGATGTGGCACTACAATACACTGCTTGAAATGTTCCCCCTGCTATTGGAAAGTTTCTGTAAAGCACTGTAGTAGTTTGAACCCAGCCAGGCAGCACGTTCACCCACTCAACCCCTCCTTCCTGCC